>JAVQJL010032128.1:0-49208 GCA_036024295.1 Nannoperca obscura | reverse complement strand
TCAGAAATACTTTATTAATCCCAGAAGGGAAATTGTTTTTTGATACAGTTGCAGTGCTCAATAGAAGTTATTGAAGAATAAAAAGAATAATAATAATAAACAGTAGAATATTAACAAAGATACAAATGTGATTTCAATGGAGTTATTGCACTATTAGAGTCCAGTGTTCTCCACCACCCCTCACTGTCTCTGGCACTCAGTAGTGCATTTAGGAAGGATCATCCTACTGCTGAAAGTACTCCTGTGTCCCATGAATATGTTATACAGTGGGTGGAACTCATTGTCCAAGATGCTCCTTAACTTGGACAGTGTCCTCCTCTCCAACACCACCGTCAGCGAGTCAAGTTTTACCCCAACTATGTCACCAGCCCTGCTAATCAGTTAATATCCTGTGGTTAGTTTAATCTACAACAATAAATCACATTTGAGTGCATGTAACATGTAAATGTTACATTTTCCCACTGTTGATTACATAATTACAGTGTAATGTGGATTTCTGTCGCCCCCTGTTGGCGCCCTTAGGCTCAAAACCTTCAAAACACAAGAAATGGCCAGCCAACAAATTACGCATGCGCAGTAGTCAGCGCTTTAAAATAAGTCTTGAGGAGGGAACATGAAGGCACTTGCAGGTGGACGTGAGTTGTAGTCGAGGTAAGCCCGGAACATATAAATGCGTCTCAGTAAAAACACGTCTGTACGATTATGAGTATTACGAGGTGGTCGTTATAACCGCTTCGTTCAGCACGCGCATTTTGTTGGTTAAACTAGCCGGCGAACGTTAGCCTGTTAGCTAGCTGTTATTGTTTTTCACGATTTCGCGAGAACCAAAATGGAGGAGATGGCTGCTGCCAGTGTCCTACACCAGCCACTCCCGAGTCCTTGTTTGAAGCCCTCACACTGAAAGGACTACTCTGACGCACCACTGAGTTAAATTCTTCCTAACGTGACTAGTTTGTCTTCAAATGCGCGCTTGTGCATTTATAATGCAGTGCTACGGTAGCTTAGCTTGAATTTCAAACGAAAAGGATGCCCGGGATCAGGCACACTTTGTATGTTATAGTTTTCTTCGGGCTGTCCAAGTATTGGCAGTTGGTGCTTATCTTTAAATCCCTGTTCAGAGACATTGTGCCTCCAGTTAAACAGACAACGGTTACACAAATGTCTTTTATTTTTCTTTGTTTTGTAGGACAGCAGCTACTAAGTTCTCATGGGAGGTAGCTGTGAGTTGCATCGCCGAGGCGTTGCAGGATGAAAAGTCGTTGTGGTCGCCATGACTCTGAGAGCCACACTGTTCTCAAACACAGGATTCACGCAGGACGCTGACACCGTCGACTTTGACAAAACGCGTTTTGGAGCCGCCACCTTGAGTCCTGTAAGCCTCAAGAGGGAGTCCTGCGACTTCGTTATAGATGTTGAAGACGTACAGCGGGGCGAGATCCCGAGCAAATCTAAGGACTTAGACCAGAATTACATGACAAGCAAAGTTTCCCTCGCTGCCACAGTTGCCGGAGTAGTTAAAGGTGACAATAAAACGGTGGGGATATTGTCCCCTGTCAGACAAATGGGGGGTGAGGGAACCCCAGTGAAAGGTAAACCCCTCTCTTCTGACAATATGGATAACTCTCAGATGGCCTTGAACAATAACCCTAAGGATGCTGGTGCTGATGACAGTGTGAAGGGGGTCATCCCTGGAGTTCTTGGCACAGCATCCATTGAACTTTCCTCTGAGGGCAAGTGGAGGAACATCAGGAAGACCCCTGCTAATCCCCACACACAGGCCAACTGCCTACGGCAAATTCTCCTCCTCCAACTGGACCTAATTGAACAACAGCAACAACAGCTGCAGTCCAAGGACAAAGAGATAGATGAGCTCAAAGCAGACAAGGAGACGGTATGTAAAAGTTTCTTTTCAAAGCTAACCTGGGTGCGTTATATAATGTGTTGATTTTGAAGGCATTTTAAGTCCTTTTTTGCCCGTGCCCTCTTCTTTTGCAGCTGCTTGCACGTATTGAGCGCATGGAGCGTCGCCTGCAGCTCACAAGGAAGGACCCGCCACGTGACAAGCGTCTTTTCCAGCCCCTGGAGCCATGGACTCCTGACAAGGAGGACATGTGGGATCTGGATGTAGAGGAGAGTACACTGCCCAACTCCGCCACTCCACTCCCCTTTTGTCGGGGGGGCAAAGGTCAAAAGAGGTAAAATAAATAATGCCAGAGAGCACTGGGCTTTGCTCATTGGCCTTGTGGTATTAAATCAAAGCCGCAGGATTGAAATGCATGCAGAAATTACAGTTGATTAAAATGTAGTAATGTAATTTGCTCAATTTAAAAGAGGCAGAATTCACAACTTAAATTTCTTGACACAGGAAATCCTGCTTTGGAGATGCTAAAATTCAGAAATCGCGGGGGAAAAGTGCCAAGCTTAGCCCCCAGAAGCCTGAGATTCAGCCCGGCTCTCCCAATCAAAGAGAGCTGCGCAGTAAGGAAACCCCCGAAAAGATGGTTTCTATGAGGTCAGGGGCAGAAAGGGACATTATGCTCCCCTGCAAAGAGGAGCCCGAGCTGGGCTGTCAGATTGAAGATCTCCCCTTCATGTCTACTACTGAGATGTACCTCTGTTGCTGGAACCAACCTCCTCTGTCCCCTCTGCGTGAGACTTCCCCTAAAAAGGAGGAAGAGGTGGCCAGTGAGTGGACTCCTCATGTAGTACATGATATGCTGATTGTTTGTAAGCCTAACCTATATCCCATCTTTAATCACTATATCCATCAAATGTTCTCAACACCCTATCTATGAATAACTTAACCTCCCTCCTCCTTCCTACCTCCTAGTTCCGTCTTGGAGGGAAAATCACATAGAGCCCCTGGATGAGGACTCCTCCTTTAACCCCCCTGAGGTGAGACACATCTTCAATCTTAAATGCTAATAGACCTCTAAAGTCTGAAAGACATTTTGCATTAAATCCAAAAGCATTTAACTCGTGAGTTACGTGTGTGAATGTGTCTCCCCATCAAGCCGCTGGACGACAATGTGTTTTTGAAACGCCACTTGAAGCTCGAGTTGGACGAGAAGAGAAGGAAAAGGTACCAATCACTCACTCCAGTTATTTCATTTAATATGTCTTTGAGTTTTGTGCCTGAGTGATACTGGAGTTAAAAGATTGGATAATAATGTTATAATTAATAATGAAATATTTTTGTTGAGGATTCCTTCGATTTCAAAAGTTATTAAAGAGTTGTGGCATATAAAATATAAATATATAAAAAATATATATTAACATTTATTATTTAAAAAAAATGGTACTATATAAAAACAACAATGCAATCCATAAGTTTTGAAATCTCAGCCATGATGAAGTGCACTGTAATAAACTGAAGTAGTTTGTAACAGTAATGTTAAGCCTGTAATTTGAACATCAAATATATTTATTTATATAGTCTAATGAAGACTAATTCATCCTGAAGAATTATCTACTCGTACTTTATTTTGTTGTATTCGATGCACGTTACAGGAAGCTTTCACTAAACATTGTAGTTAGTGAAGTCAAGATTTCTTTTTCATGAAAAACTAATCACAGTCATGGTTACTTATTCTGTACTACAATTTCTTGTTACCTTTTGGTGAACATATGCACCAATATTCATCTTCTTCCTGCCATCTTCATTATCCACTGTGTTTTCAGATGGGACATCCAGCGAATCCGAGAGCAACGCATGTTTCAGCGTTTGCAGCAGCGCATGAACAGGAAGAAAGTCGTCCCGGAGACAGAGCCGGAGCTTTCCTCCTTCTATCCCGACACTGAAGACGGTACATCTGCATAACTTAATATCCAGTAGATGGAAAAAAATCTAAATAAAATTTAGCAACACTGATGGGATGTTTTTGTTTGTTTTAAAGATATTCCAGAGATTTTAACTTGATTCTTTTATTTCTGCCAGTTGAAACTATAGTGATCACTCCCTTCTTGCCTGTGGTTGCATTTGGCCGGCCGTTGCCCAAACTCTCACAACAGTAAGTTGGAGCTGCTTTTTATTTTAATTGTTCTCACATTTACTGTGTGTCCGAGCCAGTGGATGGAAGCAGCGGTATATTAATGAAATTATTTAGTAAAAGCAAGTATGCAAGACTTTCTGTTGACTTTGGTTATTTGAACATCTTTGACTCCTCTTCTTTAGTTTTGGCTGTAAGATAATAAAAAGGGTTATTCCTGTTTACAGGATTAAAAAAAATGTTTTAGATGCAGATGGAAATAATTAAAAGTAAACAGCTTCAGTGCTCATTGGCAGATTCTCCAAGTCTGTTGTCCAACTGTACTGGGGGGTGAACACCATCTTCCAAAAGACATTCCCTCATTTGCTGTTTTGATCAAGGTGTTGTCGAACACTTGTACTTTAGCTTTTCAACAGTTCAAGTTGAAGACAGAAAGATGAAGTTTCTATACTTTTGAGCAAAAGTAAAATGTTTTATTCTTCCTCCAGGAACTTCGAGCTGCCTTGGCTGGATGACAGAAGTCGATGCCGTATCGAGGTGCCCAAAAAACACACACCTCACCGGACCTGTCGGAAGTGAAACCCACACGGCATGTACAGCAAAGAGATGCCGCTCCATGCCCAAATTAGGAAAAGCTACATTTGTCTTGTCGGGGGTGGGGTGGGGTGGGGATCTTTCAGTCTGTGGGCGAGTTAATGACTCCAGTCTTAACGTCTCACCGCAGACCAGCTGACCTGTAGAATATTGTAAAAGAACGGGAGGTAGCTGCGCCCGTGGGTGCCCGTGATATTTTTGGTCTCATTTACACTTCTGGAAGGGAGATTAAATGCCCGGTGCCACAAGATTACAGTCCCCGTGTTAGCAGCTGTTGAAGATTACACATCAGTTTGTGTTCTAAAGAAAAATGAACCAACAGTTATGTGCACGTTCTGTAACATGTTTAAAATACATTTTGTAGCAGCTGTACCATCAAACAG
This sequence comes from Nannoperca obscura, assembly GCA_036024295.1. Taxonomy (NCBI): domain Eukaryota; kingdom Metazoa; phylum Chordata; class Actinopteri; order Centrarchiformes; family Percichthyidae; genus Nannoperca; species Nannoperca obscura. The sequence continues at coordinate 44,242 of JAVQJL010032128.1, read as the reverse complement.
ATTTTAACACACAAACGTGGAGTTTCTCTCTCTTTCTTGGCCTCGTCAGCCTACAGGATAGATTGGACTCTAATCTTGAATACATTCATGCGAGGGGAACGGGGGGGGGCATGGGTTGCCATTTTGACTGAAAAATAGAGAACTATGTCATGAGCAATACAGCTTTACCTTTGTTATGGGTAGTCCAGCCACACTCATTCTCCCTGCCCAAGTGGAAAACATCTGACTATCGTGCTGTGTATTGCCTTTATTGTTGCACATAACTTCAAATAAGATTTCGTCAGTGTTTAGTGTGATATCGGGAGTTCTGGGCCACACTTGGCATTATTTCATATTTTAAAAAAAATTGTAGTTCTTGCCAATCCAATGTAAGAGAAACAAAAAAAGAGAAGCAGCCAAATGATTGTGTTCATGGTTTGCTTTATGAAAACAACGGCACAGAAAATTAGACGGGCGTGGGACCCAGTGTTCTGTTCTCTGGTTTTTTTCTATAAGTTATTTTTTTATGTGAGTTGCATGGACTCTATTTAGCTGTTTCAAAATGATGATAGCATGGCTTAACCCCAGAATGGAGAATACTGTGCTCCTTGGGCTACAAAAACGACAAAATGTTCTTGAAAGCATGACTTTTGGCTGCTCGGTGAGGACGGCTGCGTTCAGCCTCATCTTAAGCCGATCTGATAAAAGCAAAGTAAAGTTTTGATCTTTCGTGTTTCAAATCTTTACAAATACGCTTACATCCAGTAAATATTAGACAACTTGTGTGTATGCATTGGTCTCTTAAGGATGCAGTTAGCTGACATTCAAGGAATCCACTTTAGACAATAAATACGCTTTCTAGCTGTAGCTCTAGCGATGTTCACCAGTATGCTATTTAACATGCTGCCAGTTAATCCCTCTCTGAGTTCTTCTCATTTACAATCGCAGTGGTTTATTTCTACCTGTGTTCTCTCTCTTGCTGCGTTTGTTCGACCCTTTTCCATATGATGCAATGGCTTTCTGCTGCTTCAATACTTACAACTGCCGGGCATATGTGGAGGCAGAGTTTGGAAATACAAAGTTGATTCTTTTCTGTACATAGCGTTCAGAAACTAATGTACATAAAACATGCCTGTTATTTTTTTATTATTTAATGTTGGAAGTGTTAAGTACATTCAATATTGTTCTATGATTGTATGTTAACAAATTGACAGTTTTGAAAGTTAATTTCTTTTGGAATAAAATGAACATGTCTGATGTTTGGATTTGGTTGTGGATATTATCACTTTGATAGGATGAGAAGCTAATGATTTTTTTAGGGCGATATTCATATTTAAGAGTTAAAAATATCCTGACAGTATACTTTAATATAAACATGTTATTTTCAAAGGGCTCTTTAAAGTTAGTTTTACTGAATCTTTTTACAAAACTACATGTGTTAGTGTTCAACATATCTTGGACATTTCTAAACCGTAATTTCTTACGCTGGTACTGACCTATACAGCTGCTCTAGTGGAGGCTTGTGTGTGTACTCACTGTATTGCTGGCCAAATGCTTAGTGGATGTGAATGAAATAAGCTCATTCATGTACAAGACATAAAACTGATCAAGGACCAGTAATTGGTTGATACGAAAACATTCCTACCAAGCATATGACCTAATATGAAGTATTTGTGAAGCAACTAAGACCTTTACATTTAGTCTCTAGCAAAAACACTGGATTCTACATTTCCCATAATGCAACTGCATAGCATCTGTCAGACACTCCCTGCCTGGTAAACGTGTACGTCAGTCAGACTCTACACCTGCAGGTTGTAATGCAGACTTTCCCTTTAAAAATCTGTCCAAAACTACAGAATCTGATAACCCAAAAGACATCACTATGACATCATCTGAGTTATTGTCTCAGACTGGACAACGCTCTTCCCTTCCCTGGATGTTGTAGTACATTACACGATGAACTAACTGAACTTCATGTGGAATCATTTGCTAATAAGACAACCAGTTAGTTAAATCTGGAAAAATGTTTATTGAATAAAGAAAAGCAAAACAGGATAGTTTCTCAAAAATAAAACACCACCGACTCCTTATTAACATTTTGGTGAAAATCCTGATTTCAAAACACACCACTGAAATGATTACCAGGAAGTACACAGGAGTGCTTTCCACCGGCGAAGAGGCAGCTGAACACACCTTTCCATGTCTTTCATCCTCTACATATTTTTTGTAAAAGAAACCAAATTTAGACAGAAAAGATAGAGATAATACACCTTTTGTATGCCATCTTCAACTAGACCCTGACAACTCTTAACTCCCACAAGTAAACATAAGCAAAAGCCATCAAAAAGCTTACATAAGGGCTAAAACTTTATATTTTATATGATTAGGTTGATACAAAGAACACCAAACCAGCCTGACGTTCAAAACGTGCTGACATTTGTGTACGTCACCCTTATAAAATATCCTCTTCTGTCCTGTTACCAACTTTCATTTGGGGTCTTTGAAACATTTCTGTTTTAGTGTTAATTTAAATTGTGAAAAAATTCTTGCCTTGAGGAGTTAGTATTTACAGACTGTGAAATAAATGTTCACTGTCAGAGAATTTGTCATTTGACAATGTCTTAAATGAGACAATTTGCTAGACCTATGAAGAATAATGACCCTTTTTTTGTTTTGTTGATAAAATACATAATACGCAAAAAATGGAAACACCTCAGACAGAAAGCCAGACACCTTTATAAAACGGACCGTTTTGCTGAAACAATCAGTTATACCTTCAAAAGAATCGAAACAGAGATTCGACTACGTTTGTATCTGTATCAACAAGCTCGCCACAGTGCGCTCGTCTGACAGTTACTGTGTTTAATCTCTCCTGAGGTTATTCAGCCGCTCCTCCAAATCGGCGTCTGCGTCGGCCAGGGCGGGCTGGGGCTCGGCTTTCTTTCCTCCAGCCACCGCCAAGCTGCCTCCGATGTTTGGAAGATCTGAAATGAACACGCAACGGGCATCCAAAGTTATAAGAAATGTAAAATACCAGAACACAAAACAAGGAGCACATGTATGAATTGTCACGACTGTGCTCGAAGTGTTGAATTTTCTTACTTGACAGTTCATCGGACAGATTGAGACCCAGCTCGTCCAGCACTTGGGACACGATGGCGTCACTGTATATGAGACACATAACAAATGTATCAAAATGAATGTACAAAACAAGTCAGAAAGTGAAAGCTAGAACCAGTCGGGAGTATGAGTTAAAGGGGTATCCACTGATACAACACTGCACTTGCTAAAATTTGAGGACCTCCTAAAGCTGTTTTCCTGTGTTTCCCGCCTTTATGCTAAGCTAACCAGAAAATGGCTATAGCTTCATATTTAATGCAGAGACACGAGTGTGGTATCAATCCTTTCATTTATCTATCGGCAAGAATGCAAGTAATAACATTTCCCAAAATATCTAACCATTCCTTTATTAAAATTATAAAAAACGATGACCCATTTTATTGAATTAAGAAGGAAGAAAATAACAAACATTGACAGCATATGCTGAGAATTGAAGATAGACTAAGATTTCACACCATTCTAACTATTAAATGAAAAGTAAAGAGAATTAAAAAAGATTTCTCAGACCCCAAATAAAAATAACTCTTTTGTTGCTCATCGCAGTTTCTTACCTCTCGTCCTCATCATCCTCATCACCCATGGCATCGTCGATAGCGTCATTCATCATCTCCTCTTTCATGTCCATGATCTCACTCTGTCGTTCAAAGTCCATCATGATCTTCTGAATCTGAGGCAGTTTCAACTGTGGAAATGGAACAAATATAAGATCGTCAACACGGGAGGCTTACTGTTTATTTACATCGAATGGCGTATTTTCTTTGACGGACCTGTCTGTTCATGGTGGCCATGGCTTTGGTGACGCCTTTCATAGCCTGTGCCATGCTGTTGTTGGACTTGAGCGTCTGTATCTTTAGACTGACAGCCTGAATGTTGGCTTTCATCATGATGAACTTCTTGACGTAGCGCCGCGTGCGAACCAAATCCTTGGCCATGATCTTGACTGCATCCTGCAAAGATTAAAATAACACACATCACAGTTAGGATTCTCTCTTTACAAATGATTCTCTCCACATAAAACACACATTATTTTCCTTCATTTTACCATTTGTCCCTGTTTGGCCATTTTCTTTATGTCAGCAATGATCTTCTTCTCCTGTTGCTCCAGTTTCATTCGCTCTCGGTCCAGTTCTCTCATGGCTCGGTTGAGCGCCCTCTGATTCTGCCTCAGCATCTCCTCTGGAGTCTTCCTCTTCCCAAACAGGAAATCCATCTGTTTGAAAATACCAAAATCAGAATGTCAGTACAGTCAAACTAAATAGGTACAGTTAAAAACAAAAAAATCAGGGGGGGTGAAGTAAATTATTTTTGAAAATAATAGTTAGTTGCAGTCATAATACTCAGCTAAATTGTGACGAGGTCGTGTTTTTCCTTCATCGTGGATAAATGTCAGACAAGCACACTGTGGCGAGCTTGCTAATACAAACATATTTGAATCTCTGTGTTTAGACTTATTTCTTTTCTGTGTTCTCCATCATTGTAAGTTGAAAATCTTTGTTTTTTTGACAGTTGGTTGGAGAAAACAAGCAATTTCATGACTAAATGATTAATCGAAAAAGTAAGTGATTGATAAAAATAAGTTTTTAGTAGCTCTATATTCAAACTTTTGTCACTTGACACACCAAAAACCCACTGTAGTGTAATGTAATAATAGCAGTAGGTGTGAAAAGGTGGAGGAATTTTAATTTGAACTTTTCTGTCCAAATAAATAATGGAACCAACACTAGACATTAAACCACACAGACGGGTTTTATTGTACATTTATCAGTCAGTGTTTCAGCCATGTTAGTCCTGCCAATGACCTCCTTGTTTCCTGGAAAATATTACTCAGCAGTTAGCTGTGCGACTTGAGGCCTGTTGGGAACGCTGAAGTCACCTTTCAGGCGTGTTTTTTTTTTTTTTAGCTCAGCTGTCCTCAGATCTGTCTCAACATTTTCCAGAACGACTAGTTCGCTGTTAGCCTCACCACCTCAGACCCAGCTGTCACAAAGTCAACCCCGCAGTGTGTTACTCTCACCGTGTACCAAGCTCGACGTAAACAGATGGTAATCCAGAAGGTAAACGGTGTTCAGGGCGTCTTCTCCGTGTTCACCTGGACACAAATTTGAACGACTATTTGTTTTCTTTCCTACACTTCCGTGTTGCGATAGTTTCACTTCCGGGAAATGACGTAATTGCGTACGTCCACTTTATCGGCATCACTAGTGTCAAGTTCCCCCACCAGAGGAAGAAATACTAGAGGCACAGCTTCCAAAATAAATACTTCATTCATATCAGTGACATTTTGTTTTTATTACTGATCCTTTAATTAAGTACAAGTAGTAATACCACAATATAGAAATACTACATAACAATACATACAAATTTTACTTAATTAAACAGAGGTGCCATTTTAGAATCAGAATCAGATTCATTACCAAGTAATTTTCACATAAAAGAAATTTGGTTGTCCATCAATTGTAGGGTTGGCGGTTTGATCCCCGGCTCCTCCTGTCCATGTGTCGAAGTGCCCCCGATTTGGAAGTCGCTTTGGATAAAAGCGTCTGCTAAATGTAATGTGGAGGTCCTGGTTGAAGATGGTGCCCAGGAAGGATGTTGTCTTTTATCAGCAAAATATAAACGTAAAAAAGTGTAAGTGCTCTGATAAGCCAATTTTTTTGTTTTATAAAATGATGTATATTCTATTAGATTATTATTATTATTACTATTATTATTATTATTATTATTATTATTATTATTATTATTATGTGTGTCTTAATATGTAAGTAGCACTTTCACAACCACAATTACTATTGAAGATGAGGCTGATTCCAGGATGTTCAGACCAAGTGCATAAACCTGACAACTATTAGGAAGATAGAAAAATAAGTGAATTAACAACTGGAGCTGGATATTGATGTTGGTGCCTGTGCAGTAACTTGGAGAATCTAAGCATGCTTTGTCATCTAAAATACATGAAACTGCTCAATGTGTTAGTGTTAAATAAAATGTTTGCTAAAGGAAGATTAAAAACAGTTTTAGCTTTTTAATTGGATTACATCATCATTTATTAATAGTATATTCAATATTATATCAAACTAATATCTCTAAAATAATATGTATATTTTCTTATTTTATTGCGTACATTTTTAAATCACAAACCTCTTACAAGCAAAAAAGAAATAATAGATGCTTAAAACATTGTGGATATATGTTTGATAATGTTTTCTGATGGTCTAAGTGCAAATGCATTTCCTTCCTTATTATTTGCAAGTTTGATATTTATTTAGTTAATATTTATTGATAGTCATTGTATAAATACCTTTATTATTAAATAGTTGAGGATGTGGTGAGCACTTTCAAATTTGTGAATGTTTTGTAATTTATGTTTTATGTGCACTTTATTTTATAAGGAAAAGCGCTCGACATCCGGTCATAGTCTCGTGTGCTTTACACAGCTGGCTCGCACGTGTGCGTATTTCGTGTGAAGGCCGCAATCGGTTCAGCTATAGAAGGAGATATTAGGAGTTGATGGTCGAACAGATGGTTTAACAGTTTAAACTCTTTACTAATCACGATAGATACTCAGTGAAATCCGCGGACACAACATCTGTGGATTAATGGACTTCTCAGGGAGTTGAACCACATTCCTCCAGGGCAGCTACCCTTTTTACTGCCCCTGGACATATTTCCAAGTATTTCAGTATGTGGGTATTCAGTATTGCACTTCAGCACAAGGTGCTACTTGTTTTGTCTAGAAGATTTCACAAGCCAGCATCCATCTCAAGAGTGGGCTCTCACTTTGCCTCTTACCATGTCACAGCTACTCTCCTGCGCCCAGAGGACAGGAGCATCAAGCCCGAGGTGAAAAGAGGACGCAGGGTGTTAAACACCTCCGGCATCCAACACAAGCCTGTAGTTTCTGATGGATGGCAGCATTGTGAGAGGTCAATTCAGAATGAAGCGAGGAAAAATGAGATGCCAGTGTTGCAAAAGCCAGGTCAGAGGAGGGGAGACAAAAGCAGGGTGTCACCTGAACTCAGGAAGCTGTGTCTGGAGGATTTCCCTGCAGAGAGGGAGAGGCTGGTTAGACAGAGGTCAACACTGGACTCCAAAGCAGAGAACTATGAGATTGTTTTTGGCATCGCCCCCTGCCTCCTGGCTCTCGTCCAGGGTAGAAGGAAGGCCCGTAGGCTGTTTGTAAAAGATGGTGAGGCCACTCACAGAGCTTCTGTGTTAAAGGTGTGTGAGGAGGCTCATCGGCGAGGAGTACAAGTCCAACGTGTCAGTAAGAAAGATCTGGACAAGATATCTTCAGGGCGTGTACATCAAGGAGTATGTCTGCAAGCCAGTCCTCTGAGCTATCTCACTGAGGACGCTGCGCCTGAAAGAAAATGCAACAACACCCCTCTCTGGCTCATCCTGCAGGGAATTCAGGACCCAATGAATCTCGGCGCCATCCTACGCTCTGCGTATTTCCTGGGCGTGGACAGAGTTGTCAGCAGTGTTCACTACAGCTGCCCATTGTCTCCAGTGGTCAGCAAGGCCAGCTCAGGCGTCATGGAGGTGCTTCGGGTGTATGGGTGTGAAAACCTTGAAGACATGCTCAGGTTAAAGGCGGCACAGGGTTGGCAGGTGGTTGGCACAGTGGGAGCTGAAGCAAAGGCGTCCCAGACTCCTGTCACTGAGTGTTCAGCCTTTCAGATGACCAAACCCACCTTGTTGTTAATGGGGGGTGAGGGGGAAGGACTGTCTCAGGAGCTACTCTCTCTGTGCCAAAACCTTCTCACCATCCCAGCTGGCAGAGAGTTGTTCCCCGGCATAGAGTCTCTCAATGTCTCTGTAGCTGCAGGCATTCTGCTGCACTCTCTGCTGTTCTCCAGGAGGTCAACCAGAGGATGAACACCCTAAATATCTGCGTGTACTCAAACTAAAGATGCAAGGGAGCTGAACAACAGAATCACATGTTGATGTGTATGAAGTGGAACATTTCACTGCAATCTTCAGAAGTGGTTTTAAAGGATAAGGCTGATCATATATATTTTTTATTGTCAACAAATTCCATGACGCCCCAAATCAACAATGAATTCAGTATTGTTTGTAAATTAACAACTCACCAATGAGCCACACTGTTGCACTGTGTGACATGTTTTTTGTTACCATTAAAACACACACTGTAGTCCCACATACACTGTCCTGCTGCTGTAAAGACTCATTAGAGCACCAAATCCGCAACTGAAAATAGTCCCCAGCAAATGCACAATTTACTCCAGATTGAGGAACGTTTGCTATAAACTACATAGGCCAGCTGTTTTAGCAAATTACTGAGTGCTTAAAAAATGTAACTTCATATTTGTGACCTGTTTTTCAAGATTTACATTTTCAGTAGGAACCAATGGGTTGTAAAGTACTGTTAGACAGACTACACTTCTAATAGGATTTGTTGACAGTCAGAACAATGTACAATAATACCAACCTTATCCTTTAAAATGCTTCTATGTTGCTCCCTTGTCATATGTCTACCTGTATGTTGTATGTTGAGTTTTTCCCCCATTCTGTATGGAAAAACAAATTCCACCTACTCTGGTTGTGTGGCCATTAAAGTGAAGTGGAGTTAATAAGCAGTTGGAACTTTATTTTGAACAAAATAATACTTGATCATATGGACTCGTGCACATATTTGTCATGTTTTCAATTTGTTTCTGTCTTGTTTCTGTCTTGAGTCTTTGCTCAGCTGGTAAAGATGGAGCTCATTTGCATTACTTTTTATATTGCTGGGTAGCTTCATCCATGATATACATCATAATGTATTAGTTGATTTATATTTTGTATTCATAATTTGAATCTTTAAAGTAACCAGTAACTAAAGCAATATTTGTAGTGGATTCAAGTACAAAGCAGCATAAAATGGATATACTTAATTAGACTCCCACTGAAAAAAAGAGATATATCTGGAAAGCTGAGTAGTTGGAGAGAATTACTTTCAAGCAGTGAAAAATAAGTTTCCACACGGTGGCAGTATGGACAAGTAGAGCTACCAACAAGCCAGGTTTGTAACTGAGGAAGAAGAGTGGCGCACACAATGCACTGCACGGCTGACAAGGGTTGTGTCTCCCTGATTTTCACGATAAATTTTCAATTCAGTGGAAACTTGTGAAAGGGCAGCAGCGGAGCAGTTCTGCTTCTGTCTGTAAGTATTTGCACCCTGGATTAAGTGAGTATAAGAAATCGTTGAGCGGAAACGTCGGCGAGCGGTCCAACTAATCCTGAACATTGGATTACACAGTGAAGGCTGCACGAAGGAGCTGCCCAGCCCAACTGGGGCTTGGTCGACACCCTCGTTTATGGAAATCGACACCGAGGCTTTGATATTTGGGCCTTGATTTTTTTTCTTTATGATGAAGGTGGGACGGAAGAAGAGCTGTGTATAAAGAAGTGATATATCATTATTCTGTGGACGATTAGTTACAAAAATTGTCCGTATTCATTCTGCTTCGTTTAAAAAACCCCAGAAAGGTTCTTGCTTGTGGCTTAGCTGGCTAACAGCTGGATCGGCTAACGCTAGCTAGCCCGAGTGCTAACGTTACGTCTTTCTTTTGATGTCATGCGAATTCAACCATTTCTATCGGCCATCAACATTTTGGCAGGAGGAAATCTTGTTCCAGTTTTTGCTGAATACTAGTTAGCTTCATATTATACTGTCCGACTTGTCTGTCTTTACAGACACGTTTCAAGAATATAGTTTTATTCTTAGTTTGCTGGCTCAATATATTGTACTGTATTGAGTTAGCCGTGAACATGCTATCCAAAATGAGCATAAGCTAAGTGGCTGAAGTCAACACTGACCTAACGTTAGCTAGCATTAGCATTAACTACTTTAACTCAACCAGACAGCTCATTGTACTCCTTAAATTTTGAGTAATTTACAATAGCTGTCAATATTAACACTTAACAGTTCACATTAACGCCAAATCTTGCCACGGCCACTTGTGTGTTAGTGTCCGGTATCGGGGTTATTGGCCTTGCTAACTAGCTAACCGTATAATTTTGCTAACAGGCAAATACATTTGTCAGCGTGTGTAGAAATATAGGAAATCCTAGACGTAAGAGTTTTATTGAGCAATGCAAACATTGGTGTGATTTTCATTTTAGAATCCATCTAGATGCGATTTGGCAACACAGCTAGTCTTGTCTTTTTTGTTTACATGCGTATAACTTATCCGGTTGTCGGTTGTATTTCTTGCTAGCTAGCTAATGTTAGCCTTATACGAGACACAATCTTATATGTCCTGACATTTGTCTATGTCGTGGATGTTTTAAATTCCCATGTGGATCTAAGTTTGCGTTCACATTAATTGAAATGACACTAAAATTTCGCCGAAAGAAAGGCACTGATGCCGATAGACTGTTGTCAAAGGACGGTAAATAATAGCCACTGGTTCCATTAACGCCATTTTAACAGGGGCTCTCTGCGAGGGCCTGTGTGGTGGTGTTTTATTTGCGGTTCGGTGCCTTCCACCGGACCTGGACTTGAATAAAGTGCCTTTGGTCTCACTGGAGTTACAACAGAAGGTGCCGTTTCAACATGGAGGGCCAGAGCCGAAGCACCGGATTCAGGCAGAGCCGACGGTCCCGTTCACAGCGCGACAGGGAGCGGCGGAGGAGGCGAGTGAACATGGGAGAGGAGCGGGCCACATCCCTGTCCTCAGGCTCCGATCGGGAGGCTCGTGGGACAAACAGTGTCCTGGCTCCCGGTGCGAGAGAATGTCGGCCCGGTTTTGGGAGGCACAGACCTCCACGTCGGAGGAAGAGAGAGAGTGTGTCCTGCGAGGAAGACATAATTGATGGCTTTGCTATGGCGAGCTTCATGAGCTTGGAGGCACTGGAGGTAAATGTCTTGATTGTATGTTTTTAGACAGCCATCAGCTGTCATTCATCAAAGTGAATTTATTTTCCACATTAGTCTAAACAAAGTGATGGATCACTCTTTAATGTAGTGTGACAGGCAGTTGGCACAGCCTTTTCAACTGATTTTATTTGAATTGAGTGGCCTGTTTAAAGCAGTAAATACTGAAATTTAGATAATTAATTTCAATTGTTGTCTTAACCCTCTCCACGTCAAATCTTGCCTTCAGCTAAAGGTATGGAAAAGGCTGCAGATTGAACTCCTCAACTCTGACACCATTCCTTGCTTGGAGAAAGCAATCCACTCAGGCCAACCCTAAACCTCAAGGCATCCCTCTGATGGGTTCTGTAGCGGCCTTAATTATTCATGTTCTAATTCTGTGAGGTGTTGATGAGCTGCCAAATGGCTTTATAGAGTGAGAACAAATCCCCCCCCCAAAAAGTATAATTGTATTACTTAACAGCAGAGATTGTGATGTATAAGTACTGTTTAAGTGTTTGGCCTCTTCACCTAATACTTTTAATTCCTAACTTGCTCAGGTCTGTTTATCGTCCACACAGACAGGGAATTACTGTGACGTTTCCACCGTGTATTTAGTGCTCATAAATGTATATATTTACATGATGTTGCCATGAGACACAATTAGCATTCTGATGATGCAAAATGAATCTAATATTTGGTAATGTGCTCCCAGCGTTGATCTGGTGCTTTGAACTCTGTAATAGTACAGGAAACCAAATTATTTGTCCGTATTTTATGTTGTAAAGCCATTTACTCACACATGCTGTTCTTCTGGGTGACTTCATTTTAAAATCAAATTAACCAGTGAATGCCAAGGTTGATGGTTGGGTTCTTTCTGAAACTCCTAAAAAGCAAGCATACCAGCAAAGAAATAGTGTTTACTGGTGGATTTCCTGCTTGAATTTATAGACAACAGTAACTGTGGTTATTCTGTTGAAGATAATTTATTTAAAAATAATTCCTCTAGTTGGACAGACGCTGTAGTGACCTTCATGTTATGTGAGTTATCTGCACCTTTACTTATTCTTTATTATAAATGCAAGTATCTATTTGATCTACTGTATATTTCTATATTAAACAATACAAACTTCATAACTAACTGATGAATCAGAATCGGCATTTTTGCCAAGTAGGCTTTCTCACAAGGAATATGCCTTGGTATATAGGTCCATAACAATATATCATAGTAACTTGAACATATATAAGTAAAGATGAAGTACTGCATGTCAAGAAGCATAAATAAAACGATAACATATGACTAGATCAAATAAAAAAACTATGAGCGTTATTTAAATGAAAGCTGTATAGTTTTGTGCAGGAATTGGCATAATTGACCAGAGAATATGCAACCAAACAGAATAATGACAGTATGTGGTGATTTTAAGCTTTTTCACTGGATTACATACTCTGCAGAGTAGTTGTGGAATATATACAGGAACAGCACATTGTAATTTCCACATGTTATTTCATTGGATTGCACTTGTTTTATGCGTTGGAAATGTCTTTGCTTCAATTTAAGTCATCTATATATTTCCCTTATTACAGAAATACCCTTTTCCTTGATGGATAACTCACCTTTTCTCTTCACAACTCTCTCAGGATTTAAAGAACCACTTTGTAGTCAAACTGTTTTTATGAATCACTGGTTCCTGAGCCTTTACAGCCAAGCAATGCCTACTCGCAACCAGGGTTAAAGCTAACGATTGGTTTTGTTGCTTATTGATTAATCTGCTGATTATTTTCTCAATGAATCGTTTAGTAGAAAACTGTGAAAAATGCCCATTACAATATGTGATGACCTAATCAAATGTCTTGGTCTGTCTGACCAATAGGCAAATCCCCAAATTATTCAATTTATTATGTAAGTCCTGAGATCCTGGAGCAATCAAAGTTTTGGAATTTATGCTTGAAATATAACTTAAACGATTAGTCGACTATCAAAATAGTTGCCTATTAGTTTTCTGTCTATCATCTAATCGATGAATTGACTAATAGTTGCAGCTCTGCTAGCATCACATAATGGTTATGTCTAGGAGCAGTTTGAATACATTTTTTATTTCCTTTTTAACAATATTTGGGTCCTGAAGAGGTAATAATTTCCAGTATATCACCAGAAAAAAATGTATAGCAGAGATGTTTATTTCTCTTTTCTAACTTTTTAATAACCTCACAACTCCTCAGATTTGTCTTCTGACCCCCTGGGGTAGATACGTGTGGATGATAAGTGACCAAAAAGATGGAAACTTCTATACTCTTTTATAGTGTACTCTAAAAATCATGTTTTAAGAACAAGTTCAATACAACTTAGCCACAAAATACAATCTCAAAACACACCTTATAATTGAGTCTACACACAAGCGGCTGAAGTAACAGGCTCATGCAGGCTGCTGTATTGCATTACATCATTCTGCGGTTTCTATTTTTGCGATCACTCAGAGTAGAAACTATGCAAAAATTAAGTCTGTCAGGACATTAATCAGCTAGCCTATGCTTCCTTATCAGATGGACTGCTCTCTGAAACCCAGTCAGCGCACTGATATGCTGGAAAGGAGGAACAAGGGGAAGAGAGGGCCAGAGGAGAATGGCGGAGGGCCGCTGTCAGAGCCGGAGGAAGGAGCCCCGCACAGCTACTCCAGCAGCTGTTTGAACAAGAGTAGAAATAAGAGAAGACGGATAGAGGTGAGCAGATGAGTTATGACTCTACTGAGCTTTAAAGTTGTGGTTGTATCCGCTACCATCATCTTGTCATATGAGATGTTGATCTAATTCTTATTTAAATAGCTATATTTACATTCCTGTAGTGCTGCTGACCTGTGCATCCTGCCATTGGAAATGCCCTTGTAAAACTGGTTTACAACACATATCATTCAAGATCTATGTAACCACTGTGGTTAATACTATATGGGTTTTTTTCTAGGGACACCCTTTGGAGACTGGCTACATTGTGAGTTGCTTTTCTAATATTTTAGTTAACATGGTATTCTGAGGTATCAGTGTGCTATACAACTGTGCAGCATTTCTGCACATTGCTTTAAAATTGCCTGAAATCTTCTAATAGATGCAAATCTCAATGTACCCCCCCCCCCCCCTCCCCCCCTTCCCTTCTTTCAGTGTGACACTGAGAGTGACACAGGAGACAAGGTGTGTGCTGCTTACTTGTTGTCTTATCAATACTAATTGCGAGCTTAACTACATAATTAAGGTGTGCCACTTGACACTGCATGCCATAGTTTTTGAAGGAACTTTGTTTCCATTACTGGGTGTTCTTGAATGGGAACAAAAAAGAAACCCAAATTCCCTCTTAAACATTTGTAAAGATTTGATTAATTAGTTCTGAATAAAGTTTATTGCCAAGTAGGTTTTTACATAGAAATTAGCCTTGGCATTTGGTGCATAACGTTAAACACACTAAGATAAATAAAGAATCAAAAGCAAGTACTGCAAAGTCAATCAACATAAATGTAAATAGAAACATTTACAATAAAAAATATGAAACAAATTGCTAATTTAATATGGTTTGTTGAGAATAGATAAAATGAGCTCTTTGTTTTGTTTCCCCATCTAGGCCTCCGACAATGACATTGACCCAGTCTTCACAGTCAGTACAAGGAAAGGTATGAGTAATTCAGTGCTGCCAATCAAGTTTTTGTTTTCTTTTTTTTCTGTTTCATGAAACCATGAACTGATGTGTCAGTCAGTGAGCCTATATTTAGATTTTACCAGTTACTGAAGTAGCTGGGATTGTTTTCATTCTTGTGTCATGACATTTAAATTTAATGGTATACTTATGCAGATTATAGTCAATTACTTGCAGATTTTAAAGGATCAGGTTACATAGCATACACTGAGCCATATACTGATGACAAGAAAAATCTGTTGTTTGGTATTCCATGGTGTGGGGTTAGTCAATAATGACTCATGATTTTCCATGCTTTAGGGTACATCCTAGGGTTGTAATTTCCAATTTTCCTTGGGTTTATTTTTGAGCAGCTCTCATGTCCTTGAAATTTGGATTTGGTAATAATTTAGATCCACAATTTGGATCACACCACAAGAAGACCTCTAACCCTAAGAACTATTTCACATGTTGGGTCTCTCTGCATTGGTTGCATTTCTCACCCATACTCCTTAGGTGTAGGTAAAATGCTGACTATTGTTCTCTTCTTTAGCTATGGAGCCTGCCCCCTCAAACATGGGCACATCCATGGGCAAAAGCTGCCCACCTCTACCGGCCCGCTGTGGTGGTGTCTCACGGTTGATGGTGACGCCGAGAGTATCTGGCCTAGAGCGAAGCCAGGAGAAAAACTTGGAGCAGCATTTCCCGGAGCCTGTTTCTTCTTCTACCTCTTCTGCCTCCTTCTCTCGCCTGCCTTCCCACCCGGCCATGGCCTCAGGTGCGGTCCCCCGGCACAGCCCCTTCAATGGTAACGGCAGCCGCCACAACGGCAGTCCCCCACTCTCTAAACCCAAACCCTTCCTCACTTTGCCTGGACGATCTCACTCCATCTACAACCGGTATGTAAATGATGAGTTTTGGTTTATTTTTGTTGAATCCCTGCTGGCTTAAATCTTTTGTGTGCTATAAATGGCAAATATGATACATTATTTATACTTTTTCTTCTCAGGAGCAGCACCCCAGTCAAACCTCCCTCATCTGCTTCTTCTGTTGCATCTTCCTCATCCTCCATGCGCCCCCCAACTCCCTCCACCAGTGTGTCACTGCCCTACATCAGGGGCTCAGGATCCTCAGGGCCCCTCCGACCCCCATCCCGAGCTAACTCAAGGGCCGTGTTCACTTCCTCACCTGGCTTGCCTCCCCTTCCACCTCTACTACAAGGTCCTGCCCACTCCACAGCAGCAGGTACAATCAGCAGGAATGCTGCTTTTCACTGCTGTTACAGTTAGTTGTTCTGTTTCATTTATTCGTGGGAACATGATGACTAATATGTTACTAAAATAAGCCAAACCAAGACTTCCGCTGGTGGTTGTCTGGGTTGTTGAGGAAGTTGTTTATTGATGAAGTCAGGTCTGATCACATCCCCTGTACACAGCAGAAGCTGCATGTTGTACTGTATTGTATTTGGAGATGGGATAGGTACCACCTCAAAAACAAATGTTTGTCAAATTAAAAACAATAATAATACAACTTTATTTATATTCAGGGAGTGTATTTCAAAGTGCTTTACAATGAAGTGAAAAACGAGAATAAATAAAAGAGGCACATTAAAAGCAAATTCAAATACTGCAGAATAAAACCAAGCAATCAAATGAATAGCAGAGAAAATAGCAAGAACAGGTGTGCTAAAAACAATAGAATATGTGAACAATGTAAAAAAAACAAAGGAAGGCATATGAACAATAAAGCATGTAAAAGATGAGGATAAAACAAAGAAAGTGGCAGTACTGAATAATTACGTTAAACAGTGTTAAAAGCAGACACTATAATGTATCAAGATTTGGCATTGTATATATACCTTTTTAGATTTACATTTAAAGTCCAGTCTGTGGTATGGTTATTTTCAATAACTGACTATTTTCTCTCCCTTATTTTGACACCCTACAGATCAGGAAATAATGCGTCAAAACTTAAACTCCCAGTTCCTGAATTCACAAGAACGCGAGGGCAGGCACAGCGTCCCAGGGGCTGAAAATAATGCAGCCGTGGCGGGCCGCTCCACTCCTGGTGGTCCATCAGCATCGGGCTCGGCACCGGGTTCGTCAGGCAGGACGTCTCAGAACCAGCCCAGCATTCTGCCCATGGCCTTCCAGGTCCATCAGCACAACCACCAGCACCAACACACACACACGCACCAACACTTCACGCCCTTCCTGCACCCCACAGCTACCGCGCCGCCTCTGGTGAGATGCACTCTGCTGTTGTGTTGAATATCTGTGTCGTACTTGAAGTTCTAGTATGGCTGGAATGGGTTTTTTGAGATGTTTAAACCCACGCATTGGTTTTGTCTTTTAGTTTGATAAGTATCCTGGCAAAATGGACGGGCTGTACCGACACCCTGTGAGTACTTTGTATAATCTTACTTATTATGTAGGTGAAGATGCATATGATAAGAAATTTCAGCTCTATTTTTGCTCCTTACACAGTTGAAACTTTAACAAGATTTAAAATGTACAAAACGGCATTGATGTAATTCACTTGTTCAGTGGTTGTTAATCTATGTGTGTGTCTGTGTTGTGGTAGTTTTTCCCACAATACCCGCCACCCTCAGTGCCGAGTATTCAGCCTGTGATTCCTCCCACTGGGCCTTTCAGCTCCTTGCAAGGAGCATTTCAGCCAAAGGTGAGGATAAACTCTCCTTCCATCTTTGTATTAATTGTTCCTAGGCGCTCACCAGACGTAATTTTGTCAGGGAACACCTCACGTTATTGCCTGGTGTCATTTATGTCTTGGCATTGGCCAGAGTGACCATTCATTTGATCACTCACACTGGGATTCCCTCTGACGAAAATACAAAGCATGTTTGATAACAGTTAGGACTTTACAGACAATGTCACAAGCATTTAATGAGGAGCACTGCCCCTCCCGCAGCAGGGGCGTTACAAGCCTTAATGAGTCTACCTTTTGTAAACTTACTCCTTACTTAAAAGAAAAAACATGATGGCAGAATCTGTGATCTAGTCAGTGCTTGGCCCTTCCATCTTCAATTACAATGTGAACTCCTGAAAAATGGCACTGAAAAAGAAAAGAATAATGTCAGTTAATCAGTTGTAGACCTGTAGATCAGTGGGTTGTGGCTGATGTGTTGTGTTGTGCTGTGTGTGTGACAGCCTCTTGTCCCTCAGGGAACGGGTCCTGATATAAGCGCACGACTTGGGGTGGTGCCTCACCACCTGCAGCCCAAAGACCCCAGGGTAAGGACAACATCCTTACTTAGAACCTGAAGTTTGCATTATTTATTTTGTTTGCATAGAACTGTATAGATGTGGACAGCCAGTTTAGGCTAAGATGTGCTGCAACATGGGCCTAGTCAGTGCAGTAAAGAGTGCAAAACTTTTCCTGATAGTGATTAAAAGTGGTTTTACACTTCTGTTCTCTTATAGCTAACTGATCCATTTGGGACATCGTTGAAAATCAGTAATGTAAGCAAAAACAGATGTTTTTGTATCCCTTGGCTCCTTAAAACCTTCAGCCTGTTTTACTTTCTCACTGCTTCATTCACTCTTTGCACTAATCTCACTTATAATCTAGATTGTTGCTGGTCTATTCTCTGCCCTTGCACACCCAGTTAGATATTTCAGACCCAGAAATTACCCCGCGTGTAATATATCTGAGTGTTCTTTTACTTCTTAGGCATTTTTCACTGACATTTTTTATTTTGCCAAACTTATACTGAGTTCTACTGAGTAACCATATCTCCAGTTGGAAAGCACCAACCTTGTTGAGAGGCTAGACAAGATATTTTTGAGCAACAGGAAGTACCCCTGACTCTGTGTGCAAAGGCTTTAAAGTTGTTGATGCAAGAAAAATTGAATAACATCGTAAACCCCTGTGGTTTTTATTCTATGCAGAAACCAGGAAAATGGTGTGCTATGCATGTTTATGTGGCCTGGATGATCCTAAGCCATCAGAAAAAAGTGAAGGTACGTGTTTGTTATTGAAATTGTGTTATCATTTCCCTGATTGTAAATTCAGTTCAGGTGTGAATTGCCATATAGAGGGATTAAAATCGATGTTTACTCAGAAGATAGAGAGGTTCAAATAGAAAGTGTTATGGCTCCTTTTTAAATGCCTTGTTAACTGTTCTCTACCCATCTCTTTCAGCTGATGCAAGCTGATCCTCACAAGTTGGACTTCCGTAGTGACCTGCTGGCTCGTCTTCCCGGAGCTGGGGGACTGGGGCCCCTGGGGCCCATAGGAGGAGCCCTGCCTCCCGCTCATGATCTGACCAGACCGCCCAGTTTGTTCTCAGCTACAGGTGCATGCCTAAACATTTTTATCTCTTAAGAACAGAATGTGGATTTATTGTTGGTTTGACACTGCAACGTTTACTGAAAATATGGTATTCAAGTTGTCTGGGCTATGTTTTTCCTTAGTGTTGTGTTTCAGTGTTTCATGTCTGCTCACATAATTTGTCTGCTCCTCAATTTCTTCTCTTGTCACTTTATTCACCATTACTTGCTTCTTGATTTGTCCTGTCCATGTGCGAGTAGTTTGATGCACTTGATCTGATTTGTGACATTTTTTCCCCTTTACTACTACTTCTTTCCCTCAGGGCCAGTCAATCCGTCCTCAGCTCCTTTCATCTCTCCATCAACGCCCCACTCCTCTTTCCTCGCGCCAACTGCACACTTGGGTAAGAGCAGCTTAAAAAGGCTGTATGCCACCCCACAACCAGTGTCTGTGTCACTTTGATCACACTACAGATTTGACTTTGACCTTGACCTTTCATAAATTAATAGAAATTGTGTGCATATTCATTGTTGGTAGAGTTTCCATTACCATTATGTTAAATGTAATTTTGAATTTAGCTGAAGTTGTCCATTATCAGGCAGTATTTTTGATCATTGTGTACCTGTTCTTACATTTGAATGGAGACATTTCAGAAGCTTCAGCATAGTTTAAAGCCTGTGTAGAAATCTAATTCCAGGAAACTTTGTGTCAACACAGTATTTCTTACGTTTATCTGCGTTGGTGTTGTAGATCCATATGGCCGATCCCCACCCTTCACCCCACTGGGAGCCCTTGGTTCTGGTGCCTTTGGAGGACTTGGCAGCCCAACACTGGGTCAGTCTTACAGTATCTCTACTCTTGAAACACGAGGCTTAAATGATAGATTCAGATTTGTTTTAAAGTTGGTCTTAATACAGTCTTCACATCATATTTATGTCGAAAGAGTAAGTGGACATTTGGACTGAAAACAGCTCTATGTTAAAATAACACGAGGCGCCGCATTGGTGGTGGTGTGTAGCTTCAGGTACATGTGAGACAATGACATGTGATCCAATAAGTCCAGTTTGAGCATCCCATCTTTTACAGTTAGTTTTACATGTCACGGCCAAGAAGAGGAAAGAGGAATAATTACAGAAATTTTGGTCACTGACCAGTTGCAACAAATGCATCATTTGGCATGTGTGTGTGAGTGGGTGCTCTCACTCACATACATGCGCATGAGCTCATAAGTATTACACTAGTTAATGCATATTTTATGTTTTGCCTACATAGACACTTCCACAACAAATCTAACATTTGTTGTAGAACTGTTGCAATTAACATTTGCAATTTGCTAAATGAGGTCAAACGTTAAGATCATGAAGGTCTGTAAAAATTGAATAAAAATGTTGTTACAAAGTCAAAAGGACATTATGGGAAGATTAACATGCATTAACAGGTTCTTTTTAAGTATTGTTAAGGGTAAGGGAACCTGTACTGTATATTTACATTCAGCAGCCAATGTGGTGTGGGCTGTAAAGCCAAAACAGGAACTGGAGAGGTGGCTACTTCTAAAAGAGACTGACTGACTGACTTTCATGCTTCTCTTCCTCTCGTGCCATTAACCCAGAGAATAAAATATACATTGTATTGTGAGTGTTTCTTGTGACAGTGCAGTAGTGACATGGTTACTTTGTAGGGTGCGAGGAGCCTTTAACAAAAGTATTAACTGCACAGTTCTCAAAAATAATTGTTTTACAATTAGTAAGAAACTTCTGAGAAGCCTGAAATAACAACTACAGCTGATGTTTTGTGAGAGATCTGGTTCAGATAAGTCCAGAGTCATAATGGCATGTTGGACCTTTAATACAGCCTAGTAAAGTAAAGGCTTCCTGTCTGTACTACTATTACACCGGTGCAGCTCTGATCCACGACTTGGTATTGATATTTACTTACTTTTGAGGTTTTGTAATCGATAATTTGATGGTTACAACATATTTTTCTACTGGAATGCGCATAAAGCTTTCTAACACAAACAGCCATAAAATAATATGCAGTATAAACTTAGCAGATACATTTACTTAAATAAGGAAGTATCTGATTAGTAAGTCAAAAAAAATCTAACAAAGCAACCTTTTGTTACCTGGTATTTTTATTTTTTTTAATTTTTTTTTAAATACCCAACTCTACTTTCACTTCTGAGCAGGATAAGCTTGTCTTTACTTTGGCTAAAGGCGTTTGTTTGTCATCGCTCTATTTTCTCCTCTCTTAATGCATTTCTCTCCTGTCTTATAGCACAGCTACAGCTGTCACTGTCAGAGACATGCTGTGATTGGCTGTGCTGGGCTTTGTCATTGATATACAAGTACAAGGTTGGATGCATCTATTTCAGTAGCTGTGAAGACTGGAAGCAGTCCAAATAAAGTCCAACGTGAAAGCATGGATTACACATTTCTGTCAAATTGGGGAATAAATAGTGTTTCTTTTGGGGAGGTTGTCCCGTTGTTTAGTTGTGTTGGTACAACTAGACTAAGCTGGGAGAGACAAAGTGCCCAGTGCCAAACCACATTAACTGAAGGGTTTCAAGAGGTTTGATCATTTATGGAGGACTAACTTGTTTTGATCAAGATTTCCTTTGTACATGTTGTAACGGAAGTTGTTCAAGCAATACAAGCAGGTTTGGAGCTATAAAATAGACAAGTTACTTATGCCATATAACATTACTTCCACAAGATGGCAAGAGCAGTTTTGTCAAATTTTTTATTTGAAAGAATGTTTTGCATCCTTTTTACCCATTAACCACAATGTTGTTGTGTATTTTTCGTCTGCAGCAAGCTCCGTGTTTGGCCCTAAAGATTCACCAGCGAGTGTGGTTGGAAGTTTACCCAACCCCAACCATCATGACGCATGGAACCGTCTACACGGTGGCCCATCTGGGTTCCCTGCTGGCCCCAGCTGGGCTAAAGGGGCAGACAAGCGGGAGGAGAGGGAACGAGGAAAGGAAGGCGAGAGGAGAGACATCCCCCACATCAAGGATGAAAAGGACAGGTATGAGTTTCAGCTAATTGCAATACTGGCTTTATATTTAAGGGAGTGGCTTGGGTTTTATGACTTGAGGTGGTAGTAGCAATCAAGCCTCATTACCCGGAGATGGGGACCTGTCTGGCAGAAATGAGCAAAATAAAAAGATTCCACAATTAACAGGCAGCAAATATTTCCTCATCTCTAAATCTTGGAACCATTTGGTGACACATTTTAGTGATTTGTATGCATTGTAACTTGTTAACCTCATCCATGCTACCATTGAGCTTGTATTGTCAATCCATCTTTTATATACTTTTTCTGTAGTTAGTGATACATGTAAGGATTGGTGTGAGATGCATTGTACCAGATTTAGCTACTAGCTAATTTCAATCTGTAACTGGTTGTGCACATTATGTTTTGCAGAGACAATATGCTGTATGGCCGACAACCTGTGAGAATGTCTCCAGTTGCCTCTTCCTTCAAGCCCCGCAGTAGCACCCCAGTCTCCCACATTAATGGCCACAGCAGTGCCCTGGCAGGGAGCAGTGGGCCTATTGAGGACCTGACACGCAGCCTAAATAGAGACAGAGACCGCGAGCGAGACAGAGACGGGGATAAGAGGCAGATGCCAACAGTGTCTTCACGGGGGCTGCCTCTCGGCTCTTCATCTTTAGTAGCAGACAGGGACAGACCACGGTCTTCCTCATCTTCTGTGCTCACTACTCCCCCACACTCCAACCGCTCAGCCCCATCTCCTTTGGACCATTACCCCCGTTCACTGGCCCCGACATCGCATAGCCTCCACAACGAACCCTCACACTCCCAAAGAGACAGCAACCTCCCCGCTTCCTCGGCAGCATCTGCCTCTGTCACTTCTTTGTCTCACACGAAGAAGTCTGACCGGACCACAACACCAGTCTCCAAACCTCCCCTGCTTCTCCCGCCAGTGAAGGTCAAAGAGGAGCGGAAAGAGGAGCCGGAGCATATCCCCATCAGCCTGCCTCCTCCAGCACCCAACCACAGCTTTGAGCGCCCCAACAGCCATCCACACCACCACAGGTCTGGCACCCCTTCATCTTCCTCTTTATCACTCACTCCCACTCCTGGTGTTCCCCTCATGTCACACACTCCAAACCATCCTCCTCCCCACCAACACTTTTCCCTGCTGGACCGCTCCAGGGCCATTGAAGCATATCTTGGTAGCACAGGTGCTGCAGGGTTGGTAGTGGGTCCAGGGGGAGAACGTTTCACACATGGTCCAGGACACGGACACCCACAGGGTCCACATAGCTTCACCTGGGACCCCTGGAGGGAGCTGGCGGCTCAGCAGCAACATCAGCATCGCAGGGAGGCTTTGGCACTTCGGTCAGACCCTCACCTAGCCCTGCGATCTGATCCACATCTGGCCCGACTGCTTCAGCATCAGCGCCTTCTAGAGGCAGAGAGGGTTGCAGCTGTAGCAGTTGCAGCTGCAGCAGCCGTCCCTCATCACCCTCCGACATCTACCTCTACTGCCTCCACCTCTGCTGTCCGCCAGGAGTTTGGCCTCATGGCCCATCACTTTGACCGCCCTCCTCACCTTGGCCCCCCAGGAGGAGGACTGATTGATGAAGAGCAGCGTGCACAGATCCTAAGGGAAGACTTTGAGCGGGCTCGCTACTTTGGGATGCACCCACACCTCCCTCCTGGCGCTCACCACTTAAGCCCGTCTCATGCTGCTACTGCCGCTCACCTGGAACAGCTCCACCCTGGCCTTCTCTCCCACTCACTTCCCCCTGGAGCCTCCCCTGCTTCCCAGCACCATGCTGGCCTCTACGCCCGTCTAGGCCCATTAAACCCACACCACGTGCCCAACGGCATCTTAGCAAAGACCCCTGCAGGCTTGGTGGGAGCTCTGTCAGTGGGGGCACCGCCTCCACTCATTCCGTCCATCACCAGCCGGTCGTCCACACCTCCCCGCAGTTCTAGACTTGGAGGGCCAGGTGAGCTGGCAATGTACAGCACCCACAAAGATGGAGAGTCCAGATAGTACAGGGACAACACTGGAGAAGATTAAGGGAAATGTCAGGATCACTGTGCTGCTCTCAACCTGCCCCCTTTTTCCTCTTGCAGACAACTAAACCCTGCCCTCCCAGTTACAAGACCAAACCAGCTCCAACCCCCCCAAAAAGGGTAACTATGAGTGGCTGGAGGTGATTGTAGGGAGGGAAATGCAAGACTCATCAGTGTGACTTGGAATATGCGCAATGGTTCTATCAGTGCAATTTAAAGGTACATGGTTTCTGTGCATCCTTGGTGTATTTTTTGATACTGGCTGTTGGTTATTACAGTAGTCGGTTTCGAAAGCTGTATGAAGAGGCAGAGGACAGCTCTTTTTCATTTGTCAGGTGAATTATGATCCATGCTTTTAAGCAAGCCTTTTCTGGGTGGATTGTAAATTACTTCCACAGGGATGTACACTGTGAAAACATGTCAAGGATTCATCCTCAGCTTCTTGGTTAATTCATGGGATATTAAAAAGCCCTCCTCTACCCAAATCAACCCTGATTAGGTATTGTGGATGAGAGCCTTCAGAATGGTGGTGAAGTGGTGCTTCTATTCTGTCCTTGTGTCTTTTTGTCATTGTGAAAAGACAGATTACTGATAAGACGATTTAATGGAAGATCAGTAAGCATCGCACCTCAGTTTCCTGCTTTACCCAAAAATATAAACCCAAATCCTCAACTTCACTGATAATGAGATTCAACCTTTTTTGTCTTGTTTTGTTTTCAAAGGATGAATGGTGAAATGGACTGTGCTACACTGTGTGAGTGAACACAGTATTTTAGAGCTTCCTGTAACTGTTTCCCAGTCTCCTCTTGACTATATGTGCAGGACCAGATTATAGTAGTCTAGAGAAATTGCCTTTGTAATTATTATTCTTAACATTAATTATCTTCTATAATAATAAATATATTCACTGTTATGTTATCTGTCTTTGTTTCGGGCATCAACCAGTACCCTCTCCCCAGGTAGTAATTGTTTTCAAATGCAAAAGGCTTGCTTCACAGAAAACGTTTTAGTGCTTGTGAACATTAAGCCGTATCCACTGCAACCTCTGGCCTCTTCAAGGATCTCATCTATGACTTTGTTATACTGAGGGAGGTTTGCCTGTGTGTCATTGGTTGTGTGTTCTATCCATTTGGGACTATGGGAGCCTTGTACATTGAACTGTTGTTGTTTTATCAACAAAAATAAGTTATATACATGGATAAGTGGGACATTGCTGAAGAACTGAAAAAAAATATATGTACTTGTGTCAAAAGACAACTAGACAGTGGATATCCTGAGAGGGAAAAGACTGGGTCGATTATTTTAATATGACCATTTTATACCTTTCAAACCCCTCCCCTAGAGACCACAAAGATTAATTATTAAATGAATTGTTGTTTTACTCTGTTGTGTGAGTCTTTATGTTCTGAGTCTTTTAATATTACTCTTATTTTCGTTATTGATTTATCTGCCATTTATTGTCTTGATTAATCTATTGCTCTATAAAATCAGAAAACTGAAAAATATCCATCAGTTCCCTGTAGCCCAAATTGACATGAAAAAGTATGGATTTGTTTGACCAACAGTCCAAAGCCAAAACCTGTTAAGTTTATTATCGGAGAAGAGCAAGAAAACCAGCACCTATTTACATTTCAGAAGCTTTTAACCAGTGGATATTTGGTCTTTTTTAAGAAATGGCCATGACCAGCTAATTGTTTCAGCTTCATTTAAAAAATGTTATACTTAATATCTCAGATGAACTACATCACACGTAATCTGACAGATTATCATTGGAACTTGAATTTCCCTTGCATCTATCATCCAAACCGACCAAAAGGGAAACTGAACCAACGGACATATCAAAATCCTGCATTTAAAGAGAATAAACAGGAAAGTACTTAAATTCTTTTCTCAAGGCTTTACAGATAATTAAGTCTTACATATCGCCATATCACCATGACGAGTACACTTGGCCAAGTCCTTCGAACATAAATTAATAAAGTTGATCACAACTTGTAGCTTCATATATCAAACGAAATTATTACAGAAACTATTGTATCTGAACACCGGCTGATATGGAAAATAAAACCTATTGCAATCTTCCTATGAACTATCACAGTCATGTTAATATATAACTCCTAACGATTTGTAAAACCCTAAGGTTAAGGTTAAAACATACTTATTAAATTGCAGCATTTCATCAAGCGGTCCACTGACATTGAACAAATAGAAACATCAACATTTCAAGTGGCGCGCTTGGCGATATCTCGCGAGATTTCACTGTGTTCTGTACTTTGTCAGCAGCAGCGGTTCTCCACCATTTCGCTGCGTAAAGTCTCCTCCCCGCGACCGCTACATTCTGCGCCGAAACCCAGTCTCTCCCGGTCCGTATTTTAACTTCTTCCCACAGACCTAGTGGTACCTCGTTGGGTACCGGGAGACAGTTTGGATTACTGGCATTACGGATTGAGTGCGATTTTACGCGGATGACGACTCCTTCAACGAGAATTTAGTAAAAGAAAACTGGTCGGAAATTTCAGGTAGGTGGGAACTTAAGATGGCGGCCTTGAGAGGGAGGGGGGCAAGGAGGAAGTAATGGGGGAAATGAGGGAGGGCTCAGACTTACCAAAGGGCACAGTCAGACTGCATTTTACTTGGTTGTATTTTTTTTTAAACGAACTGCGTTGAAATTAGTTGACACTACATTGGACCGAAACAGGACACCGAAATGAAAAACCACGACACCGATCAAATCCAAAGTTAAACTGTGCTTAACGAAATAAATTATCAGTGAACCATAATTTCCTTACCGTCGCTTCTAAAGAGCCAGCCGTGGACCAGTGTGGGTCCCCCTAAATCCCCCGTATGATCATTGCAAAATTTATATGGAACTTTGTAACATTGTTTTTTTTACTGTTTTGTATATTTATGTAGGAAGTAATATGTGTTAGTGCTTGAAACTGAATAATTGTAACCAATTTATTTTCGTAGAAACAGATTTGACCCCACGCAATGACGTCACGAGTGATTGTCCCCCCCCTCTGTAGTGCATGCAGAAGCGGGTTTTAATGCGACTTTTCATATGTTTATTGTCTCCTTACGAAGTTACTTATCAAATGTGTCGGCATAAACGGGCTTCTTTGAAGCCGGATCATTACATAACTGCGGGTGGAATGGAGCGCCTGCGCATCACATGAACGCACCCTACTAACTCTTCTACCTTGCTAGTTAGCAAGCTTTCCTCAAGTGCCACCCAAGCAGTGTTTCTGTATAAGCTAACGCTAGCTAGCTAACGACACTAGCCAAACCGCCAGCGTTAGGCGTTAACCGTTTAATCGTGTGGCTTTTATGAAGAACACGATTCTGAGCTTGTGCTACCATTGCCATTCTCTGATATAATATGAAAAGTCGATAAATGTTTCACATTTACATCTCATGTACGCAGCTAATGCCCATCAAACGACTGAATAAAGCTATATTTTCTCAAGGTAGACAATAATCTACAAGTTCATATAGCCACAACTAGTCATAATAAATAATATATGACATTAAAAGAGCTTAAATGAATGACTGCAGGCCCGCGCACTTGGTCACCGGCTTTTAGCTTGAGAGCGCGTGTTGCAGAATTCCTAACATCTTCCTGCGGGCGACTGCAGCAAATGCAACTTGGAGCTAGCTACCGGAGCTGCTCGTTTAGTGCTGCTTCATGGAGTATTTTTTATTACTGACGCATATACCCCACTAAAACAAATATACCAACTGTAGTGCTAGCAGTAGTTGGCTAGTCTGTAAGTGTTGCTGCTGCTCTCGTGACGTGACATGTTACTCATCGTCCCACACATTGTGATATTTTTGTTTACTAATTGCATATTTAATATAAATAATTCTAGCTTTAGCTCCTTTCTGGCAAAACTCACTATTGTCCGCAAATAGTGCGCCAAGCACAATAGCTCGATACATAAGTTTGTAATTGTGAAGTGAAGCAATATGCAGTTGCTCATCTGATTTTCAATAGTAAAGTTATCATCTGCTTCTATTTTGGCTTCCACAGAATATGTGGATGGGACCATAATTTCAGCATCCTGGAAGTAGAAAGCACAGAAGATCTGTGTCTCACACCACAGACAGGTGAGAAGTTGTTACTTTGAACACATATCCAGTCAATTCTGAATGTAATATAATGTCAAAGCACTTGATGATGGCTTGCTTATGGACTGGATTTTGTCTTAGGCTAAAAGTTGACTATTTTCCGTAAAAGATATGTTGTAGAAATGTGTGCTGTGTCTTTTTGGCTTTTTAAAAAAAAAAAGTAAAGATAGTGAATCTGGTGGCTAGTGGGCGGTGAGGAGAATACAATGTCCTGTATTAGAATTTAAAGAAAAACACACAGCAACAGCACAGTTACTGCCTATCTCCAAAATATTTATTTTTGCTGAGTTTTAAAAAAAATGGCCCTGTTCTTTTTTTACCCACATTGTCCAGACAGTTTATTAACAACCCGTATCACCCCCAGGTGCAGTGTGTAGCCGCGGCAGCACAGAGGAAGGAAGCTCTGGGGAGGAGGCGGTGCGGCAGCTTGCCTCTCCGGCTGTGGATGTGCTGGGTGGCAACCCCCAGGCTGCACAGAATGTGGCTGGGGAGTCACCTCAGCATGCCCCGCAGCCGGTCGCAGCTGCCCCCCGCCCAGTCCCTCCGTTCACCAATCCGTCCACTGTGCCATTGCCGGAGAGCAAAAACTCAGCATTCCTCGGCATGGAGAACCCCTCTCCAACCAACTTGCCTGAGATTCTCCCAATCAGCAGTGACTCTAAGGAAGTCCCCACCGAGGAGAGCGCTGCCGAAGTTGTTGGAGTTTCGAGATCCTTGTCAACATCCCTCAACGACGACTGTAGTTCCTCTGCTGAGATGCAAAGGCTTCCAGCTTCCCTTTCTCCGGCTCTCACCCCAGATACACAGATTGACAGCACAGTGCAAGAGTTGCAGTACAGGTCACAAACTGATAAAGAGAAAAGCCACTCAAATAGCCAGACAACCCAGATTCCACCACCTAGAGAAGGTGCTGGACTTGTGGTTATTGCGGAGAAAGAGTCCATCACATTGGAATATATACCAGAGACTGAAACAAACATGGAACTTGGTGGAAAAGAGCACACAGTTGGAAATATTCTCCCTCAACCCCAATATCAAATCTGTTTCACAGCCTCATCTTCATCTGTCCCACAATCAAGTGTTGGTTTTAAAGCCCAAGACACCACAGAACATGGGGCTATGGAGCAGTCTGACGGGGATCCACTTGTCCATGCAAATCAAGGCAGCCATATACCCCTGTCAGGTGCTGCGGTGCAGGCAGGTGGTTACCAGGACTCAAAATCGTCTCCGCTTCCTTTATCCTCGTCTGACAACAGCAAGATTAAACAAACGAACCTGTCAAAAACACAACCTAAAATCATCAAAGATATCTCAAATGATGCCAGAGAAATACAGAAAGCTAATTGTTTGGAATCAGTTGAGATGTTTGAGCATGTTAAAGAGCTTGACACTTCTCATGAAGAAACACAACCTCTGTCAGCTGAAATACTTGAGACTCCAAAGGCAAGAGAGTTGCTTCCTGTATTATACTCTCCTCCTGGAAAAGGAGGATCAGTGTCCAGTAGTGCAGCAGGCAGAGAAGACGGCAACATCCAGAGGAGCTGCAATCCCGCAGAAGGAGAGCAGGTGGCGAGCAGCACGAGGGAGGAACAAACTGACACAGCGACCTCCTCATCTGACTTCACAATACTGCCAGAGTGCTCTTCCACACAGGGGAGTTCCTCAAAACCCTCTGCACCCCCTCTGTTTGACACAGGCCTAGTTGTCTCACTACAGGCGGAGCAGGAAACCTCTTGCCCCTCTGACCAAGTCCCTACAACAGAGACACCACTGACTGATGAGCTTGTGCATTCAGCCAATTCTCAAGAAATTGTGGTTGTCAGAGAGGAGGCTCATATCAGCGGTGACTGGTCTAGCATGCACCTGAATCAGAGTTACCTTCTACAACGAGAAGACGGCAGTGTCTGTGAAGCTGCCATTGTAAACGAGCTGAATTCTGAGCTCTCTACCGGAGAATCAAAGCTTTATGAAGAAAGTGTCCAGGCAGATATTGAGTTACACTCGCAACCCGTGGAAGTATATGAGTTTTGCAACCTGGTTGAGGAGGTTGCTGAGGAAACTGTCTGTGCTAGTAGTAGTGCACAGACGCCTCACTCTCCAGGATACGAGGTGAACTTATTCAACGCGTTACTAGAAAACTCTGACGAGTACACTGTCAAAGAGGAGTCTCATCTCGAACCATCTCTTCACACAATTAATGAAGGTGATACTCTCATTATTTCCCAACAGCCATTGCCTTCATCACAGGATCCACATCAAATGCTGACTTCCTCTAATAATAATGCCCACAATTTGTCCATACAAAACACAAGGGGGGCTGCTGTCGGACAACATTTGGTATTAGACGCTAACCAAGCTGTTGAAGTGGCTACCTCAAGCAAAGTTTGTTTAGTTGAAGTAGCTGCTGTTACATCTGACTCATTCAGTGTTGCACAGACAGACACCAGTCTACAAATTGTGACCTCTTGCTCACAGGTCACAGCAGCAGTTTTGGACCAAACAGTGGTGAGCGAGTCTCCTGTAATTCAAACAGTTGGCCAAAAACAGGAAGCGGAAGCAACAGCTGGTGCATTATCTCTCATATCCCCAGTGGTTGTGGGTGAGGACAGGGGCATGGAATCGTGCGTTGCTGTTTCAGTACACGTTTCACATGTTGAAAACCAGACCCCAGGAGTCACTGTTATGAGTGCCACAAATCCTGCTTTGACAGAGACTCCATCACAGAGTATTCAGAATGTTGATATGCCCACTGAAACCAAACCAGTGGCTTTCTGCACTACTCAATCCGCTGGTATTATAAATCCAAAGCTGCTCCTTCTTAAACCAGGAGAATCTCCCCTCCTGAAACACCCACCCTCCCTTTTGGCACAGGTGTCCAAGCAACTGAATGCGGCCAGCAAGCTGGCCAATGCCCACAGCTCTTTGTCTGGATCAGTGTCTGAGGAGTGCCTTCCCCAAACTCGGTCAATAAATAAAACTTCTGTGACAGCAGCTCCGCCTGTCAAGGCACAGCAGCCTACAGTGAGCGGTAACCTCTCGCTACAGCTTGATCAGACTGCACCTGTTGACTCCACAACCTCAACAAGCAAATCTGACAAAAAGGCCTTAACTGTTACTAAAACTTCAACAAGTAAAATAGATCCGGCACCACGAGATGTTGTCACTCCTACAAATGCCACCCCACCGACTCTGCCTCATGCCCTTTACATGCTCACAACATCAGTGGAAAGGGAAGGTACAGTCATGGCATCTACCAGCCCTAATGACCCCGTCAGCCAACCTGACTCTCTCTATGCGGAAGAAGAGAGTGAGGACATGGAGCAGGATGAACCAATGGGAGAAACCGAGGCCATTTCAGGACCGGTTAGCAGTCCAGAGGAAGGCAGTGATGAAGAGCCTGATGCAGACAAAATGGAAAGCTCACCACATAAGGTATTTTATGAAGAACAGGGTTTTAGGTTCATTTAATCAACTTTTTTAAAGACAGATAGTTGCAGAGAAATTAGACAGAGAATAGAAAGGTTTGGCAGAGTTGTTCTAGGGGCAGATACTGATACTGTTTTGAAAATTAGTGTCTGCGTCATCAGAAGTAAGACGAAACAACATGACACATTGATGCATTGGGCTTCATATTACTAAAGGTTTGTTCTTGATTGCCAAGGCAAGGAAGTTGTATCAGACTCCGAATCAAAGGCATAGCTGACAATGTTGATAAATGTAAAATTTGTCTGGGCATCTGTCAACTGTAATTTAAGATTATGCTAAAATGTGTTAATTAGCTGCTCCTTGACGTATGTTATTGTTTCAGACAAAGCTGATATATTGAATGCCACACTAATGCATTTCCACACCGTAGCTGAAGAGGAGAAATGATTTAAAAAAAAAAAAGTACATCAAAACATTTTTAGGCTGTGGTGATGTGCCACTCCGTATAGTAGTGCATGAGCGTTTTATGAAATTATTTTGTGAGCTGTAAACCAGTACTGAACCTGGGAAAAGAGAAATGAAGAAGCTTTATCTTTACTGAAAACAAAATCATTGTTTGTTAGTACACCTGCCCATCAGGTCATTATGCTTCTGTGATTCTTATCGGGTATGCTGGCACGTTTTCACTGTCTAAATATGTCATTATTCTACCCACCCTTCTGCCTGTAGTCTATATTGATGTCACACGAGCGAACAGTGTTTTTATTATTTAGTGATTTATTTCTTTTAAGTTGGCTGCATGCTAAGCCATGTGTGTTTTCCAGCATGGACAGCGCAGGACAGACAGACAGGCACTGTTCCTCAAGGTAAGTGGTGGTTGTCAGACAACCAGATAGGTTCCCTTTCAACAGGATATTCCATGAGCACTCCTAGCCAGGCGCTGTCATTGTTGGAGCATTTTGACTTAAGAAGGCTTTCCTTTGACTTCTGCTATATTAGAGTGTGTTAATCTGCAAGAGATGAAAGCTGACAAAAAAACACAGATTTTATATGTATCTGTATGTATAAGTGTGGCGCATGTATGGATTTACTTATAAACGCTTGCGCTAACCTAATTCATGCATATGGCTTTTATCTTCGTGAACCTAAGTTAATAAAAAAAAAAATGTATTTCCTCTTCATCTTTCTCCCTTTGCCTTTAGGTACGCCAGTGGATAGCAGACAGGGTCACCTTGAATTCATCTCCTGTCTCACCCTCCACCTCCTCTTGTTACCCTGGTCCCTCACCCACCAGTGACTGGTCTACCCCGCGACGAGAGAAATCCTCACCTCTCCGAGGTCCTCATGGGAAGTTCGTTTCTCCTTGCTCTATTGGTGGCTACACTTCCTCCTCTTCTCCATCAGATCAGGCCACCACTCAGAGACCCCGGGGAGAGCGTCACACAGACATGGCCGAGCTGGCTAAACACGTGAGTGTGTTTAAAATACAGGATGTAAAACATTGTGTTCATTTGACAGCAATGTAAAAGCAAGGCAGCTGCTTGAGCTTTGAAGAACTAACACTGTTTAATGAATCAGAATATCAAAATGAGACATTTTTAATATTCCACTGGTGGTTTGAGGAGCCACAAAATGCTGCCAGTGTGACTGGATCTTGAAAGCTTAACTTTGTGTGTGTTGGGATATGATGCTTGTCAAGCTCCCTCTCAGTGCCCTTCAGCCTTTCACTATATCCTCAGACTACCGAGAATAATTATGCATTCAGAGATTATTTGCCTCATAGCTGATGCCTTGAATAGGCTACTCTAGGAGTCCAACATTTAAATCACCTAACAAATCCCCTTTGAATCTGCCAAAATTCCTGGTTTGCAACTTCCTGGAACAGAGACTGAGT
The DNA here is from genome assembly GCA_036024295.1 of Nannoperca obscura. Taxonomy (NCBI): domain Eukaryota; kingdom Metazoa; phylum Chordata; class Actinopteri; order Centrarchiformes; family Percichthyidae; genus Nannoperca; species Nannoperca obscura. Next base: position 10,828 of record JAVQJL010032128.1, on the reverse strand, counting down.
TAGTATCTGACGACAGACATGAATGTGATTGGACCTTTCCTCAAAAACACTTTAATAGGACTACCTTCTGGTTTTATTTGTGCATTTTCACATAGTTAATAAGCTCTGTCTGCCTGTCTGTCTGTCTGTGGCCATTTAAGTGACCCATAATAAGTTAATCTTTATATAATTGTCATTAACCTTTTTTCTGCTGCATCATACCGGGGAAAGCCATTGTTATTCAAAATGCCACACAGGTCTTTTGAAGTGAAACAGACTGTGTACTCAATTGAACCAGAGTTGGCAAGTTCTTTAAAGGGTTAGTGTGAGTTAGGCAACCAGCTTGTTAGTGTTGGAGTTTGCTGCTCCACTCCAACCTTATTCTCTGGATGATGGGGTACAAAGTGTTCACAAAATACTTCTTTCGTCTTTCAAAGACAATTATTAATCTATGAAATCATAAAAGTTATTAAATCGCTCAAATGCTTGCCTTTTTATTTTTTTGAAGATGAACTGCAAGATAACTCTGTAGTGCGCATGCTGTACACCCGTCCAGGTGCTACATTGTGCCATAACAGTCAAGGTCCACCTTTTTTAACTATATAATTATATAATTTATATTTTTGGCATTTGTAAATGGAAAAATACTCACCTTACCTTACTCACAGTTTCAGAAACTTTGTTGTAGTACACTAATGTGTTGGCAGGATTAACTCAGTGTCTTGGCCATTGTGTCCTGCAGGAAGCAGACATCGAGCATCGAACCCAGTCACTGAAGCGCGAGGGCTTCTGGTCCATGAAGCGACTCACTCGCCTGACAGAGCCGCCACGCCCGAAAGTTCACTGGGAATATCTGTGTGAGGAGATGCAGTGGCTCTCTGCTGACTTTGCTCAAGAGAGGCGATGGAAGAGAGGGGTGGCTAGAAAGGTAGTTTAAGTCATTATCAAATTATTATTGTACCTAGAAATGTTTTTCTAGGTACTGTTTTAACCTCACATTTATTATCTTGCTTGAAAAATTACATGTACTATACTTCTATATCTGATGTATATTGTAAATGTTCTAAATGTGTTTTGTTCAAATGTTGTTAGGTGGTACGAATGGTGATGCGACACCACGAGGACCTAAGGCAAAAGGAAGAAAAAGCCAAGAGAGATGAGCATGCTAAAATCAGAAGAGTTGCCTCTTCTATTGCAAAGGAAGTCCGGGCTTTCTGGAGCAGTGTTGAGAAGGTACAGTTGAATCACCAAGCAAATAAAACATTCTGCTTCAGTGTTTAGCTGTGGCATTTAAAAGATTCATGATCTGTGTCTGTTTTTGTGATAGAAATAAAATGCACTTTACTTTTCAGACAATAAAACGCATATAATCTGACTCAACAAGTTAAATTATCAACTGTTATGACATCTATAAACATATAAAAGAGCCACGTTTTGTCTAACATTTGTCGTTTAGGCTTTATTTTAGCTTCTGTTGATATGACCAAGTAAAATTCACCCAGTGTTAAGAGTGTCTTTTATTATTGTCCTTGAAGGTGGTGCAGTATAAGCAGCAGTCTCGACTGGAGGAAAAGAGGAAAAAGGCTCTGGACCTTCAGCTGGACTTCATTGTTGGCCAGACAGAGAAATACTCTGACCTCCTCAGCAAGTCGCTTGCACCCACCAGACCTACGGAAGCAGTTCCTCTGACTCCAAAGAAATCTCTACCACATCCTGTTGATGAGGATGGTGAGACGTTTTTTTTAACTGTATAAAGAATTTACTGTCTTCATATTATAGTACTGAGACTGCCTTTAGAGCTCAATCATTGGTTCAGGAAGGGAGGTTGCCATAGCTACGCTCCAATGACCGAATCTTCTTAAGCGTCCAGAGGTAAAATGTTTCATGAAAACAAAATGCTGTTTTTCATTGTCAAGGTTATTTAATCTTGGAAAGAATCAATCGTGTTTGTGCAAATCCCATCTGATTGCTTGAACTCAAATGCATCTTGGCTTGATTAAGAAGTCTTGAATTTGTCTATGCAGTAAAACATTTCCTTGGTAGAACATATGGTACTTTACGTTGTACTGCTCAGCAACCGTCAGGACTGAGACATCTCAAACCTGTCAGACTAGTCATCTGTCTGTGTTATCAATGACAGTTGATACCTAAAGCATGGAGGTGAACACCCATTTGACACTAAAGTGAAACAACTGTCTGCTTAGTTATCAAGAGTTTCTGTCATTGGAACCCAAATTTAAAATTTCACTTAAATGGGCTGTGGTTTAACCAAATAACCTCCTGAGGGCATGAAGACTGGAGGATTTCTTGGCTTTGAAAAATGCAGTTGAACATTTCACGCGGTACCTTTTTTATGAACCCATTTGATCTAGATGCATTATGTATCCATTCGAGTATGGATATTTGACAATAGTATTTATTTATTTTTTTGGACCATTTAAAAAAAAAAACATTCTTTTCTTTCTGCAGACCGTGACTTTGAGCCTCCTTGTGAAGAGGAGGATGATGAGGCGACTATAGAGGTGGAGGAGCAGCAGGAGGGCAATGATGCTGAGAGCCATCGGAGGGAGATTGAATTGCTGAAGGAGGAGGGCATGCTCCCCCTGGACCAATTGCTCAACACCCTCAAACTGCCACAGGTAGCTTCAGAAATCCGATCGGTTGTTGTCACAAGCTGTTATTCAAACTTACTTACACCATACACATGACTACAGGATTCATTTTTCTGTCCATTACCAACTGATCAGCACACTGAGATTAATTAAGATTAATTAACTGAATTTAGTGTTTTAACAACCTTGGTTTTTATTTTGAAAGATTTTTTACACAGGTGTTACAACTCCCCAACTTGAACCAATTTTAAAGCCGCATATTTGCAAGTGAAAACAAAAGTGAACATTAAAATGATCACTCAAACATTCCTTTGTCAATGTTTGTAAGCGATGTGCTGCTTTAAAATATTCATGCTGCACTTATTGTTGCCCATAATATCCTGTATTATGACAATAATCAATACACGTTCCTGAAATACTACTGCTACTAAAATAGAGTAAAATTACTTCACAGTATCATTGCATTAGTTTCAAACAAACTATACTGTATATGACAACTTTATTCTTTGCCAAAGAATAAACTTCAAATACACTAAAAACACCATAAACAAAAGCAGGTTGGTTGTTCAAAGTTTAAGACATTTGACTCAAATTTATTCTAAATGCAGCTCAAGAAAGGAAAATTGATTAATTGAATTTTAATGAGAGTTTATGATGCTTTGCCAACGTTGTTTAAGTAAAAGGCGCTGCAGTTCATCAAAATAAAACTGATAATGAAGACTGTTCTCTGTTCATGATGGCCTCTGAAATCGGTAACAATCTCAAAAATTGTTGCAGTTGTTACCATCAGAATATTTCATAGCCTCGTATTTAGTCAATCCCTTCAATGATTTTACTTTAGTAATTGAAAATATTAACAGTATGCCAATAACTTGTCTCTCAGTGAGTCTTGCCAGAAAAATATTTGTTGTTGCTTCAATGAAATTACAGAGTAAGACTTAAATATATTTAAAATTATTTTTAAATTTCTCTGGCAAGATAACTCTTTTTTTGGGGGGGGGGATTTGTCCTATAATGTAAATTCACATTAATTCAGGGACATGAATAAACTGCAAGTACTGTTACATTTAAGTGCTTTTGATACAGACCACAGATGTCTGCATTTTATTTAATCGCTGACTCATTGGATTAAATAGGACACAGGCTCAGATGAAGAATGCTCTGAGGAAACCTCTTCATCAGTGGAGGAGGAAGAGGAAGATGGTGAATTTGCTGCCAATGAAGAGGATGGTAAGATTATATACTTGTGGCCTTGTGTGATGATGATGAAACCATGTTGGTATGCGAATCCATGAATGTCTTTCCCAATATTTGTCTTCCCCCACTTCCCATTTTCAGCTGAGGATGAAGAGGACACCATCGCTGACCAGGAGAAGGTAGAAGGAAATGTAGATCACGCAGAGGAACTGGATGACTTAGCCAGAGAAGGTAGCTGCTCTTCTTTTCACATTCAGACATAAAATGCAAGTGGCTACTCAAGATGAGTATCCTGTTATTTTGTTTATTGATGCTGTTTCAAGCGCTTTTCCCTTGGTTGTAAAGCTTCTGATATTAGAATTAGCTTTAAAAAATCTTGATACTACATGGCTATCACCTTCGCGAATGAATGGATAGATGGATGCCGTTTAAGGCAGGACCCTGCTTGACTTCATGTTTATAATTAAATTGTTTTCAGTTGCAGTAACTTGAAATGTTGCTGTTTTAACTGAGCTTCAGTAACATAACCTTGGCCAAAGTGAGCTTAAAGGGTAACTACGCCTTGAAATTCTAGATGCTCATGGATGACGTTTTTTCGTCAGCCCTTATCAGGCTTGCTAACTCTACCAGCAGCTACTCTGTGTGAGATGCACATTTCACTCAGAAATGTCACATTTTTCATCCCATTGGAGTTTGCAGGCTATGTATGAGTATTTCAAGGCTTAGTTGACCAATTTCATGGAATGCATCTGGTTTTCTGAATGGTTTTGAATCTACCAGCCTCAGTGGCCAGAGGACGAATAGCAATGCTCAACTGTGCAACTAAAGATCTTTCGTTTCTAGATAAACAAGATATAACGAATGATCCAGGGCCAAACCTATGTTCGAAATACACACATGACCAGCTACTTTCAAACCATTTCTCCTCAAACTTCAATAAAAGCATATACATGTCCTCAAAAATTAAATGAAGCACTTTTGCCCATAGAGAACTGTCATTTACTCCTCATATAAACTTTATTGATTTTATCCTCTGTATATGTAGAATAATCAAGATCATTATCATAATTTGGTCAATAACTGATCCTACTCTACACCAGTATAGCTGCTCTTTTAGTGCTTTGTTATTGCTGTTTTAACGTAACGGTTTATTGTGTTTGTGCCAGTTAGCTTGTCAGTAAGCATTTCATTCATTTTAAACCGTGCCCTGTTTAAAAACAGAAGCAGTAAGTGTCTTTCTTGACATCTCTCTGCTCCCCTTGTAGGCGATTTGAGTGTTGAGGAGCTGCTGGAGAAGTACAAAGGAGCATATGCCTCAGACTTTGAGGCTCCTTCTGCGTCTGGCTCTAAAGGAAGCTCAGATTCTGAGGTGTCTGGGGATGAGGAGGAGGAGACAGAAGAAGATGAGAGTGATGCAGAAAGCAACTCTTCCTCCTCAGGTATTTAAAATCGAAATAATCGTATGTAAATCGTTTATCTGCTCCCATTCCCACAAGCTAAAGGTGTAACAACTTGTAATATACTTACTTTAATGATATTTATTTTAATGTGCTTTTTAAAGATTGGTTGCTTCTTTTAATAAATGCGACTTGCACATTTGTTATTAAGTATTTCCTCTTTCAAATGTGCTTTTCTCAGATTCACCAGGGGACAGTGCAGAAGATGATGAGAGCGAAAAGGACGAAGAGGAGAGTGAGGAAGAAGATGGTGATAATGACTGTGGAGATGAAGGCATGGAGGTCTTGCTGAAGGAAGGAGACAACAGCCCGCCTTCCTCAAGCTCACGGCCCAAGAAAGAGATCAGCCATATTGCTGCTACTGCAGAGAGCCTGCAGCCTAAAGGCTACACTTTGGCTACCACAAAGGTCAGTATATAGAAGAATATTTCTAAAATGTCTTCAGTGCAGGAGAAAGGGATTTTAAGTGTTTTTAGTGACAAAAGACCATTTTATAGCTCATCTTTTATTAGGACAACCTCCAAAATAGATTTTGGTTACTTTTTTTATGTGTTAAAGAGCAAAAAATGTAATCAATACAGTTCTGAACCATTATTTTTTTTCCACTAAAAGGTCAAGACTCCCATCCCATTTTTGCTTCATGGCACATTACGAGAATACCAGCACATTGGACTCGACTGGTTGGTCACCATGTACGAGAAAAAGCTCAATGGCATTCTGGCTGATGAGATGGGTCTGGGCAAGACTATCCAGACCATCGCTCTGCTAGCTCACCTCGCCTGTGAAAAAGGTAACAAACCTGGTCATGATGCTTTTAGCTCTATTTATGCTAACAGCAGTTCAGTGTTTTATATTAATTTGACCTGTTGTGTTTAGGTAACTGGGGCCCTCACCTTATCATCGTCCCGACCAGTGTGATGTTGAACTGGGAGATGGAGCTGAAACGCTGGTGTCCTGGGTTTAAAATCCTCACTTACTTTGGCAGCCAAAAGGAGAGAAAGCTAAAGAGACAGGTAATGAGTTAATTGGTTTGTAATGGTATTTATAGGACTGGGTGTGTGTGTCAGTATACAATCAGTTAAGTCTCTATGGAGATAAAGCAGTCTCATAATGATTGCAAATGCGTATTACCAGATTTGCAACCGTGTACAATGATTTGTGTGTAAGTTTGGGAACTCACAAATGCGTGTTCCAATCCACTCACACGTATCAAGCAATTTGAACACTTGTAAAACTATAAAAAGATTCGCAAAAAAATATAAAAACGTCTTTCCCACTTTGAAATTGCGCAGGAAGGTTTTGAAAGCGAAAGTAAACAGATCTTTGAAGTTGAAGGTGAGCATCTGTGTGTAAAATGTTAATATTTCTTGTGTGCGCATTTGCTAAATAGTTTTACAAGTGTTCAAATTGCTTGAAACGTGTGAGTGGATTGGAACACGCATTTGTGAGTTCCCAAACTTACACACAAATCATTGTACACGGTTGCAAATCTGTTAATACGCATTTGCAATCATTATGAGACTGCTTTATCTCCACAAGTCTCGTATATTGGATTGTTTCCTATCAGTATTTCTAGTGAACAACTGTGGTTTTCCTGTTTTATGTTCCCTAAGTAACTTATGACGACCCGGATGCAACCTTTTCTATATAAGTATCTGTGACGGATGTGGTAACAGTTGGTTTTCTAAAAAACATAAATTTGAACCATATTCATTGTCTATTGTTTTCTTTGTTTTTTTTAGGGCTGGACGAAGCCTAATGCTTTCCACGTGTGCATCACATCATACAAGTTGGTGCTGCAGGATCATCAGGCCTTCCGACGCAAGTCTTGGCGGTACCTGATCCTAGACGAGGCCCAAAACATCAAGAACTTCAAGTCGCAACGCTGGCAGAGCCTGCTAAACTTCAACAGGTCAGTAGAGCTGGATGTTGTGTATTCTCAGAAGTAGTAACATGCACAAACTATTAAGCCAACAATTAACGTGCTATCGCTGACGATTCAAACCTCCAATATGGAAGGGTAATTCCAGTATTTTTAAACTGGGCCCTATTTTTAAAAGAGCTTGTATTTGCCACCGACAGGCTCAGATTGTTCTAAGTCTCTGCCAACAACAAGCACTTTTAGTGGACGTACTTCGACGGGCGCTGTTCCCCACAAGAATCACATTGCAGCCCATTTTGCAGCTGCAGCTGAGGCGATCTACTGGAGCAATTCCAAACCGTTTTGTACCTATTGGTTATTTAGACCCCAAAATATGTAAAAACAGGGCCCATGTTTAAAAATACCCGCAATTACCCTTTTAAGGAGCACCACATAGAAGTTAGCTCTTTGTTTACCGCTGTTGTTCACAGACACGACTGTGGATCTACAAACTTGGACATATTAGTGACATTATTCAACATTATTCCACCACACACAATTGGACCAGCCAGGAATGATCAGAAAAAGCAACTTTGGTGTATATATTCATCTAATTTCCACATCAGTTTCTTTCATTAAAACATTTTTAGTCTTAACAAATATCCGTATGTCCATTTTCCCCCAAATAATTGTGCTGATATGTATTTTGCTCACTGTATGACAAGAACACAGTAGACTGAGATGATCATGCCTCCAGATTTCTTTTATGAAATCAGGCTTGTAGGCGGAAAATCTGAATAGGTGTCATAAGCCTTATGTACCAGGTAGTTTTGTACAAACTAGTAATGCTCATTGAAAAAACTCTCCTGTCTCTGTACTGCTTCCAAGCACATTCAAGGATGCCTCTGTCTCATCTGTAAGCAGTTGCTTGTCACAAAAAGTCAGTGTGCATTCAGCTGTAGAAGACATGCCGTCATTCAGTATTAGCCGTGTTTGACTTTCAATGCATCCCCAAATACACCCAAGCACATAATTGTTTTTTCACAGGCCACTGTGGATGTGAGGATTTAACCTGCTAATCTTACAATTTGAAATATTTTTCTCATTGAAGTGGCTGTAATTAGATTCACAGCTTTTGCGCAGGAGAAGGCGCACACCCTGTTATATTACGTACAAGCTTTTAGTCATAAATCTTCTTCAGGGTATTCAGGGTACGTGGAAAATGGGAGCTCACTTGTATCCCAAATGAAAACCGTGCACAGGATATTGTAGTCCTTATGAGATGTATTTACTACAAGCATGGATGCTAAACCAGGAAACACTTGTTAAATTACAAACAATTAAACACAAATGATGTGGAAAAATACTAAAATATCAATTATTTTATTTTTATGAATGTTACAATATGCAAATTATGTAGAGTCCCACACCGCTGTTTTTAGAAAAACTCATAAAAATCCACTGTACACTACCCGCCAAGCACCAAACAGCAGACAGACACAGTTAGAAACTAGCTGTTAAACATAGTGGAGCATTTAGCAGCCAGATATTTCCCTCAGATGTTGGTGGAGACATAAACAGAGCTAAAATGAAAGTGAATATTGAACTTCATCAGGTGGACACAAACACAACTCTAAATTAATATTTATGATTCTCTATCTGCTGGACGTGTAAATAGGCAGCTGTTTGCTAACAAATGACATATCACAGCACATATAAAGTTGATATGTCAACGTGTTGACAGCTTGTGTGGCCAACAAAATGAATCAATGTAGGTTCTTGGGTAGTTTCAGTCAAATGGATTTCAAAGCTGCTGCTTGTTTATCTTAACTCAATTTCTTCTCCTTTCTCATCTATAAACCTAATAATATAACATATTTACGTAAACGCTTTTGCTGTCCTCTCCAAATTACAGCCACCGGCGCCTGCTACTGACAGGAACCCCTCTCCAGAACAGCTTGATGGAGCTGTGGTCTCTGATGCACTTCCTTATGCCTCACGTCTTCCAGTCCCACCGCGAGTTTAAAGAATGGTTCTCCAACCCATTGACAGGAATGATTGAGGGCAGTCAGGAGTACAATGAAGGCCTGGTCAAGAGGCTTCACAAGGTGCTGAGACCATTCTTGCTCAGGAGGATCAAGATTGACGTAGAGAAGCAGATGCCCAAGAAATATGAGCATGTGGTGCGCTGTCGCCTCTCCAAGAGACAACGATTTCTCTACGATGACTTCATGGCACAGGCCTCGTAAGTTATTATGCTGCTGTGCTCAAATGGGAATTCAGAGATGATCCAGTAAATAGCAGAAATATGGTTATTTTTGAAAATTCATCAAAAAGTAATTGTAAAAGTTATTTTTGTTCTCACATGTCCAGCTAGTCTGGTCTTTTTGAAATTTATACTGACTGTAATTATGAAATAAAGGCAACTGTCCAAAATCTGTGACACCCATGTGGAGCTTTCTTTTTATTGCATTTGCAAGAAAGTGGGCCTTGAAAAATGTTGTATAAAATTAAAAACGATTACATTTTTGTGTTTTCCCTTATATTAATTCCCGGTGGTGGTGGTGGTTGTTGTTATTGTTCATGCTACTAGCTTGGTCTCTCCATTCATCACCTCTGTTTCTGATTGACAGGACCCGGGAAACGCTGGCCAGTGGTCATTTCATGTCTGTGATCAACATCCTTATGCAGCTCCGCAAAGTGTGCAACCACCCAAACCTGTTTGACCCCCGACCCATCCAGTCTCCCTTCATCACACAGCCTATAGTTTTCCATACAGCCTCTCTGGTGCAGGAAGCCCTAGAAGTCTCTCCTTTGAAGGTTAGCATTGAAGTAAAATTTTAAAAAGCTTTAATCTAATCGGAAAGATAATTGAAGTGTATTCTGACAAAAAAACCCACTGTTTTTGCGTCTGCAGCGCTGCGACCTTTCTATGTTTGACCTTGTTGGTTTGGAGAGCCGTGTGTCCCGGTACCAGGCGGATGTCTTCCTGCCGCGCCACAAGGTCAGCCGCCAACTAATCCAGGAGATCACGGATTCCCCTATTCCCCCTCCGAGACCCAGACCAGTTCGCATGAAGGTCAACAGGTACGTAGTAAAGTGATGCATGCATGTTGCTCCCACAGAACAGTAGAACTGATCCTGCATCACTATGCCTCTGGTTTTGAACAGTTGCTGTACTTTGCTAAAGATCCCCTCTCAGTGTGTTCATTGTGGAAGTCCACAACTTCTGATCATTTGGCAGCCACCAATAGTCTATCAGGATAATTTCTGTTCTTTTTTCCTACTAAAGTTATGTCAATGTCCTAATTAAATGTTTTTCCTCAAGAAATGGACGATGAAAATTTCAACACAGCGATCTATGCTTTCTCTATGTTCAAGGTTCAAGGTTTTTTATTGTCATACGCATAACGTTTACAGAGGCAAAAGTATGCAATGAAATTCTTGTCTCTTCGACACCTAACGCTAATGCAGACATTTTAATAGAATATAACAAAATGGGTAAATAAAATCTAATACAAAGCAAATAAAATCTAATACAAAATGTACAACTATAAAATTATAAAAATGTCCGGTGTATGGGGTACTACAGTGACAGAGTCTGTATAAAGTGACAGAGTCAAATTCAAAGTGGCCTATTGTGCGTGGAGGGTGGGGGCTCAGGTATGATTGTTCAAAAGCCTGATGGCTTGAGGAAAGAACCTGTCTTTGAATCTGGTGGT
>JAVQJL010032123.1:0-12597 GCA_036024295.1 Nannoperca obscura | reverse complement strand
TCTTATTGCAAGTTTGAACAAGTTTGTTTAATATATATATATATATATATATATATATATATATACATAAATATATATTTAAAAAACTGCTAGGCAGAACTAAATTCCTTTCCAGAAGTCAAGGTAAATCCTTTAAAGCTAAAGAGATCCACACACTGATGATTCAAATAATCCACTATATAAAATCCACACTTCAAGCTATTTTATTTTAGATTTGCAGAAACAAATGTAGGTTCCTGCAATCCTTTTTTACTCTATATTAGTCTGTGTCTTTCACTCAGACACTGATGCCATCTCTCCTAGACTTCCTACCTTTAATAAAGTTTCAATCAATCTCATATGTATAAGTCCATGTTCTGTCTGAGGTAGGGACAATGTACTCTGTGCATGTGTGTGTATAGATGTGGGTGATATTCATACTCTTCTTCCATATGTCAATGAATGTTAGTGCAAAAAGGTCTGCAGGGAGCATTTAATTGCTTTATGCAACTCACACACTTGAAAGCTCTTTTTCAAAAACTTAATCATATTAGGGCAGTTAACTTTGTCCTCACAAGTACAGCACAATCTGACCACACATTCACACATTTGTATTCAGGGCCCTAGCCACTTGAGTATACCTCTCTATCAGAGTGGTAAATGTCACAGATAGAGGGAGGAGTGACGAACTAGCAGTGTGTATGCGCGCGCGCGTGTGTGTGTGTGTGTGTGTGCGTGCGTGCATGTGTATGAGTGTGTTTGTGAGTATCAGGAGATAGAGAAGGAAGCGAAGAGCTGGCCAACAGTCCATAAAGGTTAATTAATATGGAGACAACTAGCTAGCAAGGGCCTGCTATTACACGGACAGATTTTTAATACACAAGCACACACAGACACTCAAACACCTGCCTGAATAAAGGGTCTCTCATGTTACACCCTGCCTGCATATATCAGAAATGTTGTCCAGGCAGATGCAACAATGTTGGCGGAAATGTTGCAGCGAAACACGCAATTCACGCGCACATAATTCAGTGTTTACTACATTTCTCAGCCAACCAAATCCACAACATTGATGCAGCACCAATTAGTCAGTATAAATACTGCTCTGCAGGACAGCAAACTGCAGTTTTCACTACACATACTCTTGCTCAAACAGAAATTATATTAAGTATGTGTGGGTGGTAGGTGTCTAAATGTGTGCTGAGCATTTGATTTTAAGTGTTTATGTTGTAGGAGGTCAAGGTACATTTGCATTGTGAACACTAGTCATTCTCTTGCTGTTACTTTTATGATATATAAGGAATTATTATGAATAGTGAGTAGGCTGAATTTGACTTGAGTGATTTTTAATATAGCAAGACTTGCTTTCGCATATATGACTGGATAAATACAAATTATAAAATTATAATAATATATAATAAAAGCAGAAATGGCAACATTTTCAGTGCCTTGATGTAAAACCTTAAGGTACAGGTAACAAAAAGCTTCTGTCACAAGTTAATGGGATTCAGGGCACTTTACTTTTTGGTAATGTTTGTATGTATGTGTTGCTGTTTAGCTTACTTCCTGCCTTTGTCTTTGATTTCTCCACTAATCATGATTACGGTCACCTGGTGCCCTGCTCACCTGGTGATATTTAGTGGTCTAGTTTCTCTGTGTCATTTGCCAGATTATCTTGTGTCGTTTGTACCTAGCTCTCCAGCAGTTTTGTATTTTCACTTATGCCTGTTTGTCATGGACTTTGTCTCTACTTTTGCCCATCGGGTCCTGGTTGCCTATTCATGCATGGTTTGAAACTTTTGGATTTACCTCTGCCCCCCTGTTTGTTCCTCCCGTGTATGTCTTTGGACTGCCTAGTAAAGACTGTTTTACTAATCCTTTGTTTGATAGTGTGGTCTCTGCTTGTGTACGATTCATTACAGCTTCAGGGAAAAACAAAAGGCAAACAGCAAGGCACTGTGATTACAAGGAGATCAGGAAACACAGACATGGAACTCAGAAAGCATGAGCCAACGCAGAACAAAGGAAAGGGGCCGGTGTGTCTATATATAGGGAAGTCAAAACGAGGGAATCAGACACAGGTGGGGAAACTAGACAAAGGTAAAAACAATCAAATAGGAACAAGAACTGAACTTAAGGACTTCAAAATTAAACAGTCCAAAAACACAGGGATCAACAAAAGGTCATACTCGAGCATGACATTGAAAAGCTTTTAGCTAAATGGTCATCTTAGCAGCCACCTTGCCCTTTTAATATTGTGTAACAGTTACTTTGTTAGCATTTAACAACTCCCATGTGGGTTTTAATAGCACATCCTAATGAAAGAGTATTGTAGTTTTAAAAGCTCTAACCAGAAAGAATTTAAACTTGAGTGACTCCTGGAGCACCGGGAGTCAGCTATCACAACAGACTTGCATATAAATTGGGTGGTAAACTGGGGGGAAAAATAATATTTTGGAAATCATTTCAAGGTTTAAGAAACGCTAGGGATTCATTCTACCAAACAGGAGCGCCGGTCATGGCCAACACTGAAGCAGCTCATCCATGGAAAGATCAGACCTAAATTGGGAAGAAGGGCAGTAGCTCTGAAATTCAACACAGAACAAGAGAGAAGGTGACTGACTTCAAGTAAGTGTATTGACACACACTGATTAGCTTAGCTAGCAACAGAAAAACACTGAAATAATCTTTTGTACACTGTCAGAGAACCTTTGAACAATTTTCATCACAGAACCATCATTTATAAAGGGCTGTCTTGAACAACAGCATCCTCTGCCCATTCCACCCTCTTTGTTAAGATGGATACACTTTAGACTGACTCACAGCCTTTCTCTGAGTACATTACTCTTCTCTCATTCCCACAAACATTAAAAAGACAAATCCAGATGATGGACCGCCCATAAAAGTGCTCAACTAAGTACACTGTACTTTTGAAATGCTAAAAGGTCACAGTGAATTTAATGTTGGCAGCATAAAGTTGCAAAGAAGATGGAATCTATTGCTGGCTGGATAAAAACCCTAAATTGGATCTGAAAAGTATGAATCCTTCACCACTGGTGAGAATATGAACCATTTCTGACCTCTCAATTACATTTGTTCATGAATACATATCTTGTTTACCAAAAAACTGTTTTTGAATTGGGAATGGTCATCTGGTAGGAGATGGTGGTGAGTCATGATGTACCAATGTGAGACCGACTCAGTTAAGCCTGAATGTTATTTGTAGTCTTTGAGGCACAGAAAAGAAACATTTTATAGCTGGTCTAATGATTACCCTTTCCTGCGGGGTCTATCAGGAATGACAGTGTTGTTGATTCAAAAGGAAATTGCCTTTAATTTTGTGAAATATTTGATTGCTTCACCTTGCAGAAATTACACCCACTCCATAATCAATGTAAAAAAAAATTTCATGCTGTATTTTGTGGCAGAATGTGGAAATAACAGCTGACGTTGTAGGGGCCTCACTCTGCAAAAAAAAAAAAAAATCCCGAACTGCCTCATCTTGTTGCCAGTTTAAATCATACTTACTTCAGTTGTGTTGTGTTACAAAATCAGTTCAGTACCAAAGACATGCAATATACATCTGGAAAAGAGCTGTCCAATAGCCAGCAGGCTTCTATCACAATTGGTCACTTAACCAACCTAAAGCCTACCACTGCCTTTGTTTAGTCTCTTGGACTTTTCTCAGGCTGTGGCAAATTCAGTCTCTTATCCTGGAATTTACTCTGCATAGTCATGGGGTACTAGTCGAAGATCTTGTAAAAGTACACCCTTATTTCATATTGGCTACTGCCTCATAGTGTAATAGAAAAATAAACAGTTTAAAGAATATGCTAATCCACCACACTAGCTGGACAACAAGTGCAAAAATAATCTGCTGATTGTCCAACCACTACCCAATAAAGATTAGATTAGTTGCAGGATCCAAGGCACAGCCAAACAGCAGACTGTGAATGCATGGCGCTCACACAGCTAACTGGAGTCCGCAAGTCAGCCAGCAAACCAGCCAGTCAATAATAGACAAAAGCCAAGCAATCTGTGAGCCAGGCAGTCCCTATCATGAAGAGGATTCATAGAGAAATGAAACACAAAAAACAATGAACTTTAGATTGTCCTATTTAATGTGTATGTGATAGAAGCACTGTAATGTGTGCTTATGTGTGTACCATACTTGTGAGAATAGATGAATGACACAAAATATGAACCTTCACTGGTTTTATCTTCATGTAACCCATATTGGCATTTTACACTATTGCATGTTTCTTTGTGTGTGTGTGTGACACAGCCTGTTTTGCATTTGTAATTGAATTTGACAAGTGGGTATGTAACTAAATCATTACTTTGTGCAAAATAAATCTACAAACAAATTTAGTGTTATTCTACTGACATATTTCATTGACAAAATATACAATCTATAATATATTATAATCTATAATGGATTTCGTATTATTTCTTATACAAGAGGAAATGGAATTTCAGATAAACCCTTTTAGAAATAACCCCAAATTAGCCACTTTGAAACATTCAAAGATTTCTAACTTTACAGCCTCGAACGTGGCTAATTTTAAAAACATGTTTAGAAATGTTTTAGTAAAAACACTTACTTTATCTTTTTCAGATGTTGGATGTTTGAAGCCCAGAAAAAAAAACCCCTGCTCCTTCAATTTGAAAGTAGCCTGTTGAGGTGGTTTCTCCTGATCACGATGCCTCCTGAACACTTCCCTGTGGAGGTATTCCGGGAAGAGAACCTAGAGCAAACCCAGAACATGCTGGAGGGATCACATATTCCATTGGACCTGAGAATGTCCTGGGATCCTCCAGGAGGAGCTGGAGGCAACTACACAGTCAGCAAGACAAAGACAGCCCAGACATATTTCTCGGGAGTCTGGGTTGGTGTCTACTTTAAAACCTACAGAAACACATTACCACCAGCTATCTAATCATCTGTCTCCTTCAGCAATTATCAAACATGCTTTGCTGGCGAACAGCAAACTTACTGGGTCAAATATTCACATGTAGTGCTGGGTGATGTTGTAGAGCTTTGAATGTTTTGTTGAATTGGTACATAAATTAATCAAACTTTTAACAACTTTTTTCCTTCTTTTTATGTGCAGCACTATTCATGGCACACCTAAGCAAGATGGAAAAAGTGGAAATCAATAGGTCTTTTCGCTGTTTCCATCAGCCTTTTACATACATAACTGGTTATTCTACTGTAAGTAGTTTTCTCTTATCTATCCCTCTCTTGTCTATTGGATTTTCTGTTTGTAGTTAGCACATTTGCATCACTTTCATTCACACACAATCAATCACATTCTTTGTCATAATAGACAGATACTATTGTGAGGCGATACAAATGGGCAATTTTCCCTCAGCCAGGAGGAGAATTACAAACTGAGACAACATCTAAGTGCATAATAACAAAGAGAGCAAACCAGACCATCTGTTCCTCACTTCACAACCATCTTGTGGTGTTCTATTGACTACAATAAAACCTGAGATGAAATGGAAAATGAATTAATTAATAAATCTGGTCAGAACTGTGCTTAACTTGTTTTTCTAACAAGCAGTCTTTTTGACAGTTGGCAGATGACACTACTACTTATAAGGGTCATGCTGTCAACTCTCACAGATAATTACCATAGGTCTATTAATGGGCATGAACACGGAAACACACAGCAACGCACAACATATTCTCTTATTTTAAATATCTTACGTGTGATAAGGTTGACGGTATTTTTGACCACAGAACAATTATCAGCAATGGGAACTTGCACACTTTAACTTACAGATTAACATATTTTCTCGGGTAATGCTTAAATTACCGTTCTTTTTTTTTTAACCCTTGGATCTCGATATCATTAGTAACACGAACATTTGACCCTTTGTTCTATGTGTGTGGGTAGTACACATTTCTTATTTCATACCCTGGCCAGTTTTAACCATAAACTGTATATAACGATGGACAACATGACACTGACACTGATACACAATGTTAAAAATCTTTAGTATTTTGAACTGGTGTCAAAATTTATTGTGGATTGAGAAATGTGAACTCTGTGTTTTATTATTCCGGATGCAGGATTTGGGCCTTCAAGGCTTGTAGATTTCAAGAGGCATGATGCAGTTTAAGTATTTTGAAGGTTACCACAAGAACTGGATCTTATCTCAATCTTGAACAGCAGAAGTACTTTCTTCAACATCTTTTTCCTGTTTGATTGGCAGGCTTCTTTTCAATATCCACTACAATGCCTGCAATAAACAATCCCTGACCTGAGGTCTGACTCACTTCTCTTCATCACACCATCAATGAGGTCTTGACAACATAATAACTGCTGGGATGGACAGGGTGACAAAAATAGAGGAAAGGGTTTGGGAGACTAAGCCAGATACAGAATAGACTATGCATGAAGAAAAGTAAGAGAGACAGGGAGACAATGAGGAAGAAAAAGCTATCAATGGCAAAAATAGAGACAAAGAGAGACAGATAAAAAAAAATACTGTGAGCTTGAGAGACAGACAGAGAGGGACTGGAATAGGCAACCAACACGGAGAAGAGAGTGATACAGATTAAATTCTAGCTGTGAATGATTACAAGAGGATCCCAATGGCTAGGGTTTTTAGCCAAGTAAAAAGTCCCACAATAAAATGTATATAATAAAATATATCACTAACACATTGAAAGCACTTATAAAACACTATTATTTAACACAGCCATGATGAAAAATCATGGCATGTGTGTGACCATCTCTGTTAACAGGAATGTGTGTTTGCATGAATGCCCATGTGATTGTGCAGCTTTACAGCATTTATGCACTTTAATAAAAACAACATTTGACAGTGGAGGCCAACCCCTGTAAGATCATGTGAATGCATGCATAATAATACGCTTCTGACTTTTTAAACAGAGAGGGGAGGCATGGTAGCTATAAGCAGCCATGAATACAAAGGCATCAGATGGAGCAGGCATCAATGAGAGTGACTGCAAAGCTTTGCCGGGCAGATGAGGGCAGATGAGGGCAGAGTGAGTGACGGTGACAGGCTGATTCAACAGCTTATCACGACAATCCCACTGCTTACTCACTCACTTCCTTTTTCCGTCCTTATTCTCTCATTAAGGCTAATGTGCTCTTCATATTTTCTGTCTCTCCTTTCTTAGAACCGCCCGACTATAGACTATGCTTGTTTATCTTTTACTAATTCCACTCGTCACTCACGCTCTCTCACCAGACAGATCATTAGGATTAGGGCTCTGACACTGCCTATCCCATCAGATGCTGATCGGCCACAGTGGCAGAGTGTGGGAACCAGAAAATGAGCTCCTGACAGATAATAGCCTTCTCTGTACCTTACATCAGACAAAAGAGATTGAGGGGGAGAAAGAAGGTGAGTGAGAAAGGGAGAGAATTGCCATACGTCTCAGTTTTAGACTGGAAAGCCACACTGTTGTTCTCTTGAGGAAATATTTGTTAATTTGTAGAGATGGCAGCTGTCTCAGTCATTCACAGCTTCTCTACATAGTGACTGCAAAGGCGAGAATGAAATTGTACTTACTCCTATTCAGCATCAGGAAACTGGCAAAAATTATTTTTTTCCAGTGAAAGTACAGCATGATTTATTTGTTTGCCTTAGTATTTCTTCCTGTTCTTGGTTTTAATGTCAGGAAACCCTGCTTTAATCTATTTTAAACTGCGGCTACCAAGTGAGCATTTTCCTGGCTTTAACTTAACATCAATGCAGTCCTTTTTAACTGAATCATTTATAACCTATGCTATCTTGTACTGTATTATGTTGTGGTAGCTGTAGTTTTGTTCCAAATGCTCTACAGCCAACCATGGTGTATCTTAGCGCGCACAGCACACTCAATAAGAAAAGAGTCATCCTGTGCAAAAGAGGTCAGTTTTACAAAGAGCTTTAGAAGGAGCAGTGAATGAAGAAAATAGAAATTCCAGGAACCACTGTATTGCATTTTTTGTAGTCAGAGCTTTTGATATAAAGAAATGAAAAATGTCCCTAAACTACTGGCCATGTTGAAGCCAACAACTACATAAAAGCAAGTCTATAGTAAAAGGCACGTCCATATTAGGGTCTTAAATTGTTAATAAAGCATACACTCATATAGCTCTATGCAAATGTTTATCTGATAGAATAAACTCAGCATCATCATATTGTACACCTTTGTCTTTTTACTACGACACATTTCTTCGGCCCTGTAAAAGCAATACACTGCTTATTATATCTCTCAATCCAGTCCACTATTCAACAATGAGATTATTACCATGTACACCTTATTAGCACAATATAATAGCGGTGGGAAAATTAGACCATTATAAAGTTTAAGTTCATGTGCACCTGTTGTACAGCTTGACACAAAATGAAGGTTTCATTCATGGCACCAAGGTATTGCTTAAAAAAATGTAACAAGTAGGATGTCTCATTATGATGTGAAATACAGTACTTTCAATATGGGACTAGTGCTTCCATAAATCTTATAACATTTCTTAATACTTAAAAAGTAACATTACTCCAAAATAAGTTACTTCTTACTACTGTAGCAGTTATTTTACCTTTAATATGCATTGAAAACAAACAAAAAAAAGAGTATAATAAAACAGCACTACTGCTCTAATTTATCTTTTTTTTTATCTGGTCTTTATTTAACAAGTAAGGGCTAAAATGGCTCTGTTGGTCTGAACACTCATCCATTGCCTGTGGTGCAGGCGATAAATGAATGAGCTTTAGTGATGTTCTATACAGATTTGTGCAACTCTGTATGCACAGTATGGATAAAATGGGACTGCTAATGGCATACAGGAGAGCACAGTGCAATGAGCAGGAGACATTGCACCTCCCAGCAGTGTCATGCCTGCTGACTAATGTAGCATGACTGGCGTCCCTCACAACAACAGCACCAGCCATTGGCTCAGTATGGCTCTAAAGAGGAAGGTCATCTGTGACATGAGCCACAAACAGACAAAGTGTGTGTGTGCAGACATTTCATATTTGGCGATCTACTGCTTGGATTGTGTTGTTATACAGAAATAAACTATGTATGTACATGCAAATGTGAAGTGAGTGAGTGTGTCTTCAGCCTAATCTAGCCTAGGCACAAAAACAAAGCCTGCAAATTGTATGAATTTCTTGCGGCAATTTTTTTTCCTCAGAAATATGCAGAACCACTGTCACAAGGCATCAGTGACTTATAAGCAAGAAAACAAAATGACAGACTTCTTTACAGTGAATTATATTCATTTAAAAGTCTAATTTCACACTTTCACCACTCCACTTTGAGATTACGTAAGGATCAAGTTATGTTACAATCTGCCATGAGGCAGCAGGAGAAGGACCCAGTTG
This sequence comes from Nannoperca obscura, assembly GCA_036024295.1. Taxonomy (NCBI): domain Eukaryota; kingdom Metazoa; phylum Chordata; class Actinopteri; order Centrarchiformes; family Percichthyidae; genus Nannoperca; species Nannoperca obscura. The sequence continues at coordinate 3,264 of JAVQJL010032123.1, read as the reverse complement.
CAGACAGGCAGCTCCAGATAACCAAAGGATTTAATTAACATATATACACAAAAAAAAAACCATCAGGAACAAGGAACCAAGAACAGCACAACACCAAACAGCAAACACAAACATATACAATGATCCAACTCAGAACAAAGGAAGACAACCGGTATAAATAGACAAGGGCAAACGATGGAAACAGAAACAGGTGAGTAACTAGACACAGGTGATTGTAATCAAAAGGGAGGGAAGCAAAGACAGGAACACAGACCCAGAACTATAAAATAAAACAGGAAACAGAACCAGACATACACACCGTCCAGGGAACATGACAAATCAGGTGTTTTCTACAACTGAAAGTAAAATATGTCAATTCATGTTTTTTCCCCCATAAGTCAGCATAAGTGTGCTCTGTTGCACTTGTAACTGCACCCATCAGAGACGTCGCACTGTAAATACACACCCTGCATACTAACTCATATAGGCAAACAACAGTGCAGTTGTTTCTCCTATGTGTTGGCTGCTCCTGTGTAGTGGGAAGCCACTACTGAAAGGCCTGTCACATCATTGTTGGAAATGCAGTACTTGTACTCACTTTCATAAGATCAGCCTTGTAAAATAGAGTACAACATCTAAATTAACTAACCTGTTTGATGTTTATTGACAGCACACAGATGTACACCTGAGTTTGTTAGCATGAATGTGCTCAGTTTAAAATATATGATATTATTATACAGATGGTGTCACCCTGATGTTTATATGTTTCTAGGATATGACTGAAAATCCCTGAGAACATCCATTAAGCTATTTATGATGGGAAGCTACGAGCTCAAAAATAAGAACGTGTACATTTCCTGACAATGATGACAAGATTATGCAAGATATATGGCCACATGGTTTAAAATATTTGGTTACTTCAACTAGTTTAGCAGCTGCAGAAGCAGCACAGATATTATGCAACATCATTAATGTCAGATTAAAACATGCCAAAATATAATCACTGAATCAACCTCTTCTGTTATCAAAGGTTACAGCTCTGGTGCTGGTGACAACTTGACGCTGTGTATGAATAAATGTGTCCCTTATTATGCCTGGTATTTGCTTTCTGTGATTTGCTCTTTTTCTCTTGGTGAATACCAGGTGAACAGTTCTTTTTCCATTCCTGTCTAAGCCTAATTCTCTACAAATGTATATCTGTAACCAAGTTGAACAGACTCAAAGGGGCATATTCATCACCACAAACATCTTTAATAAATCAAATAAACAACTTGCATTTTACAGACGCGGTAATAATTCAACAGCTCTTACACAAATTAAATTCATGTCATTATTCTAAATTAACAATTTACATTCATTGGCTATCTTCAGGATTAATGCGTTGGAGTGGTAAAATGGCATGCAAGTGTAACTGTCCCATCTCATATGGCCACTGACATTTTTATTAGCATGACCACAATCCTATGAAAACCAGGGATTGTTTTGAGGGTATATTTAATATGAATTTTCTGTCTGGTGCAAATAAAAAGTAATCTGTAACCCTTGGTCAGTTCTGTGTTGTCTGTAAATATGGCCAGACCAAATTTCTCTTCCTTTCACTCAGCACCTTCCCTCCTCCCTTCTCCCTCCCACATTCCCTTTATCTGTTTCTTATCTCACAATACCTTTTGAAAGATAAGATTACATTTCTGTCTGTGTTGAATATAGATTAAAAGCCAAGTGTCTTTGCGTGTGTGTGAATTAAATAATGGATGTTCGGGTTTCAGTAAGGCGTTAATGTTTTTAAAAGAGGTCTCGTTGTAAAGGCCATGGGAGTGGCTTTGCCTTGCTGATTCATTTGGCTGGTGGTCCAACACACCACAGACACACGCGTGAAAATGCTCATGCGCAAACACACATAAACACACACACACACACACACACACACTATTCTCCCCAAAGTGCTGATGCTCTTAAAGTAGCTGGCTCTGAGGTACAAGCTGTGACAGTAGCTTTGCTCAAGAGGAACTTGACATGCTGCTAGTGGTGTTTATGTGTATGTGTGTGTGTGTGTGTGTGTGTGTGTGTTTGTAAGTCTGTGCAGTGGGTGTCTGTTTTGCTCACTGATGTCAACCTTCATCAAGTCAAAACATTTTCCTACTCCTTAGAGCAGAATGTAGACTAAACAAACCCTATTGTACAGGCATTTGGCCTGTTGCTTCACTTGAAAATGTCACAAAAAATGTTTGTTCTTTTTAATCCTCATGGTAGGCACCTCAACGTAATTTTTTTTGTCATTTTCAATTGCTGTGTTTGTCCTGTTACAATCATGCTGAACAGGGTATTTAATAATCCAAAAGCATTGATTAGCTTTAACAGTGTTCCTTAGAAAATGACACTGTTTACATTTTATCAGACAAGGGTAATGGAGGTGTTATTTGGGAAATAGTTAAATCTGAACCTTGCAGACAAAGTATCCCTCTCACATACATTTCTTTCTCTTTATTCCCACATTCAAATTTAAAACACAAAACATGCACCATGTACACCTTACTACCCTACAGCATACAATATTGAAACTTATCAATATAAGTATTGTGCTATAAATCTGACTCACTACGTGCTTCAGCAATCACCTCATTAACCAAAAGACATTTATTTAAATAAAATATAATACTTTGTTCAGACCTCTTGCTACTGCCCACCACTTCTGGGGTAAGAAAATTGCATGAGGCAAACCAATTTCAAATGCTGAAGTATAATTGAAATAAAGTGCTTCTTGATGGATTATATGTACGTCAAATTGAAGAATAGCACCTAACAATTCAATAAATACCCCGCAAGCAGCTTCTGAAGACACTCCAGGGAGATGCTGTTATGTATAATTTTACAGAATACTGTGCTACATTGACTCAGAGTCTCATTTGCAGAATAATTGTTGATTACTATGACGGTGTTATCAATATATCTCTGGCAGACAATCAGATTAAAGTACAATATAATAAAATGCAATAAATGAGATTTATATCCCAGTAAACATCTTGGAAAAGTCCTCAGGGTCGTAAAAGCCCCATTGACAAATATATGGGGCCACATACACTACCGTTCAAAAGTTTGGGGTCACATTGAAATGTCCTTATTTTTGAAGGAAAAGCACTGTACTTTTCAATGAAGATGACTTTAAACTCGTCTTAACTTTAAAGAAATACACTCTATACATTGCTAATGTGGTAAATGACTATTCTAGCTGCAAATGTCTGGTTTTTGGTGCAATATGTACATAGGTGTATAGAGGCCCATTTCCAG
>JAVQJL010032119.1:0-10613 GCA_036024295.1 Nannoperca obscura | reverse complement strand
AAGACTTCCTGCCTGTTCCTGTTCCAAGACTCCACGCCCCAGTGGAGCCGAGGACTACAGACCTGTGGCACTGACCTCCCACATCATGAAGGCCCTGGAAAGACTCGTCCTGGAGCAGCGCCGGCCCCTGGTCCAAACATATTCGGACCCTCCCTCTACACCTTCATCCTCTATTTTCTACTGTTTATTATTCTTTTTTTCAATAACTTTATTGAGCATTGTAACTGTATCAAAAAGCAATTTCCCTTCTGGGATTAATAAAGTATTTCTGATTCTGATATTTGGTCCAGTGCAAAGGTCAGTTTTTGGCAGGACTATGGGCTAGGTAGAAATATGGCAGGTTAGTAACAAGATGATTCTATGAACTGTTATTCTTTAGGTTAGACAGCAAGGTGCTACTTTAATAAATCTAACCGTTGGCCTACTGTTTCATAGTACTTAGGACAGGCAAGTACAAGAATTTTCTTGGATTTCTCTCTACAGGTGAGTATGACAGGCAAGTATAAAGTGAGCATGGTTTATCTAGTAAGTTTTAACACATTTTTATGACAAAAATAAATACATGAAATTAAAACCCCATGAATTCAACTTTAAGACTATTTAATTCAATTCAATTCAAATGTATTTATTAGCACCATATCATAACAAAGTTATCTCAGGGCACTCTATCACATGGAGCAGGTCGAGACCGACTTCCACAAACACAAAGACCCAACAATCCCACCATGAGCAGCACTAGGCGACAATGGCAAGGAAAAACTCCCTTTTAAAAGGTAGAAACCTTGAGCAGAACCGGGCTCTAGGTGGGCGGTCATCTGCCTTGACCAGGCTTGTTATGGTCTAATACTTTGCAAATGCCAAGATTGTATTTTCACTAGATAAAAAATGTATATTAAACTGTCAGTGTCTTCTTTAGTTCATCTCTGAACTTCTTCACTGATGATGCATTTCCCCCATTGGTAACATCCAGATCCTCCAAGCTAAGGCCAAACGGTGGATCCAGCATGGTAGCCAAAAAGTACACATTGTGGTTAAAAGGTTCCTATTTTCCGCTCTCATTGGCCATGCTTGTTTTTGTAAAGATTCCAAAGAATCTTTTCATCAGAGACTGACGGAGGGCCTTGATCACTGTATTCGGGACTCTTCCATGTTAATGAGGTGTGTATTCAAGTCCAGGATAGTTGGAACCACCATGCTAATGGTAACTGATTTATTTCCTTCTGTCAAGTCTGTTGCCTCAGAGAATGGTGCAAGAACTGCACTTAGTTCCTTCAGCTGGTTCCACTCATGAGCACTAAACACCACATTCTCATGGTCCTTGCTGCCCACTCACAAAGTGAGTGGGCAAAGCAGGAAAGACGTTCACCTAATGACCAGGGTATTTCTGTATCTTCCACAGAATTCATGTCCTCCCACAAGTGCTCATCATCTAGATTTTCCTCCTCACTCTCACTGTTATCAGACTGCTGTTGTGGCATGTGAACTTTGAAAGCGCATTTCATATTGGCAGCATTGTCTGTGATGATATAACTTATTTTCTGACAGATTCCATATTCCTCTGTGATCTCTTAAAAGGCAGAAGCAATTCACTCCCCACTATGTCTGCCTGTAAAACGCCTACAGTCGGAGTAGGATTCGAGTGCATAGGAATCCTTTGATTTGTAGCACACATGGGCAGTCACTCCAAGGAAGGAGCGTAGCCTGCGATCAGACCAGAGATCAGTTGTTAACGACACAGACGACTGGGTCTCCAGCTTCTCAAAGATGGTTTCCTTGACCTTCCTTACCAACAGTGGTATCAGTTTCTCAGAAATTGTTCTTCTAGAGAATAATGTGTACTTACTATCCATAATCTCAAGGAAGTGTTTAAAATATCCATTTTCCACAAGTGATAGAATCAGAATCAGAAATACTTTATTAATCCCAGAAGGGAAATTGTTTTTTGATACAGTTGCAGTGCTCAATAGAAGTTATTGAAGAAAAAAAAAAGAATAATAATAATAAACAGTAAACATAAACAAAGATACAAATTCCATAGAGGCAGACAACACCCAATTATCAAATCTTGGATAATGGTTTGTGAAATAACAATCATCTTTAAGCTACTTAAACTTCCACGGAAAGATTATGGATGTGTATTTTTCCAACACCCAGTGTGGGAAAGATTGAGCTCATTCACACTCAAAACATATAAGCCCTAGGATTTACTAGGTAAAAAATTACCTGCAGCCTATTTAATATGTAAATTTTTCATCGATGTGGAGGCTCATTACTCGGTCTCCACTCTCTGCTGTCACATTTCTATCTCTCACCCAAGTGATGGAGCAGTACCGCCTAATGTTGATGTAATGTAACTCTATATACATTAGCTACATAACTTTATGCGGCCTCTCTTGTCATTGTTTATTACAATCAAACACTACAACATGCCCTGTACCCTCAATCTCATTGCATTAGCTACATAGCTTGCGCACATAACTAGGTGACAAATAGCTGGCAAGCAACTGAAACTAACGCCCTGAAACATACAGTATATACAAAGTAGCTAATATGTATAGCAAAATATATTTGGGTGATGGGTGAAGAGATTTCTAAAGAGTTTTGGATTGCTACCGTTAGCTAGCTAGTTTTGCTAGCGTCACTTACGCTTAGCATACCTTTCTTTATGCTTCCTTTGTAAGTGCTGATAAAAGTTTGACGTGGGCCCAGCCATTTCAGTAAGTGTAGCATTGCAGAATTTACACAAGGCTGTGTGTTTTCTTTTGGAAGATCTTTTGCATATCATCTCTTTGTGGTTTAGGTAGCTAAATTTGATTATAGATGATGTTGCTGACATCGCCTCCCACTCTCAGACAGCCACAGCTTCTTCTCCTGTCTCTCGTCACTTTCTTTGAGTGTGTGTGAGTGTATGGAGGCGTGACAGCTGCTAACAGTAACAGACATTTCAAAATAAAATTGAGTCAAGTTATTGGTTGCATTTGAAGCAGGACGTTTTACATCCAATCACAGAAATTATTTAAATAAATAAATCAGACAATGCACTGACAATTTAGTTATCCAGCTGTGGTCTGGACCGGTCTTGGAATAAAATCCAGAGTCCTCTTGAGACTGAGACCAATCTCGAGTACTACAACACTAAATGGCCAGTTTTGACACATTGATGGAGATCAGTCCAATAAATATTTAACTTAAGTCAAGTCAAGACTTGAAAATTGTGCCAATACAAAACCTGGGTTCTGGTTTTGGTACCTGTTCCATTTGAATACTTTCCTTGATATCTTACATTGAAGCAGGTAATATCCATGCATTTCTACATTTAACAAACCAAGCAAACATTTTCAAATGTTGTCTAAATACAAGCTGCCACACAAGAAAAATACACTCTTGGTGATCACTCTACACTTTCATCTAGTGCCATCATAATGTAATTTCACAACACTTTGGTTTATGACCAAATACTTTCAGATTTATTGACATTCCCATCAGACTCAGCTTCATCTTGTATTTACTGGTAATAAGTTAATGTTAGCATGCTAACACACAGAGGTGGGGAAGAAACTGATTCTTAGATGCATTGTGATTCTCTTTTGAATAATTAGGTCTCGATGCAGAAAAACTCAATAACTGGAAATGTAAAACTCAGTTTTCAATGTTATGATCACCTGTAACAATTTTGTAAGGCTGGTCTGTATGCAGTACCTTCCTTACGGCTGAACATGAATATGTACAGATTTTGCACTTCCGCACAAAGTTTACCATGCTGGACTTTTGGCAGTAGCCTGGAAGAGCAGTGGATAATGCTGGTGTCTGAATACCCAGCATTGAACAACACAACACAGTGCTTGCTACTTATGACAACCAGAACACACAAATTCAATGCATTTTGGATTTGATTAATTCAATCTAGCAGGGCCTGAAGTTTCATAAAAACAAAATACATTCCACATGCACAAATTGTGAAACCAGTGACGTGGAACCTGTTTTCTTGGGGAATTTTGGCTGACATTCACCAAAGAACCTGCCTGTCCTCACAGCCTTGGACTATTTTGGCAGCAGCTTTTAAACTTTTAAAAATGCTTTGCTTTTTTAGTGAAAGTTCTTGCAGGTAGGCAGTTGTCAGGGCAGGTGCTGTGCTGCGGTGTGAAACAGCCTTTAGTCTTGTCATTGGCAATAATTGTTTCCCTTCTTCTTCCACAAAGTTGATCTTCATCATCTTCATCATATGCAGACGGAAGCATTTTTACCATATTATGTCTTATCATCAGATTTTTGATAAGTTCGAACTAGCACTTTTTAAAATTTAAAGATAGTAGGCTATAAACAATGAAATGATGGAAATAATATGCAAACATTTCTGTCAGTCCCAGTGGCATAATTATAATGATTTTTTTGTATTTTTTACCAAAATGTTTGAAACATTAAGAACACACACATTCCTTGTGTTGTTGCTATTTGAAATATAGGACTCATTACAGTGAAATGTACACTGAAGTAACAGTGCTGCATTATGTAGACTAATTGACTTGCTCATGAGTCACAATATAAGACGGGAAAAAGACTTAATCATAGTATAGTATAGTATTGGTTGAAGAGTTTTAACATTCCTGCAGTTCTCTCAGAAACACTTATCAAAGTTATTGCAGAACATTTGGCAGTGAGGAAGTTGGCTGTGGTGACACAAACAAGAAGTTGGCCCCATCTCTGCAAAGCTTTCAATCATGATCAGCATTGCTCACCAGCTAGACAAGACCTCATTGTACCTGTGTGCAATATATTCAGCTTGATGCACTTGCCTAAAGTTTTCAAACTACTTTAAAGTGTCAAGACAATTATTTTGCTTTAACTTGTCATTATAAAGTAAATGTAGATTGCAGAAGTTGTGGCATTAGAACAGGGGTCGGCAACCCGCGGCTCCGAAGCCGCACGCGACTCTTTCATCCTTATACTGCAGCTCCGCGTGGCTTGGGAAAATAAATTATAATTTTAGTATTTAATTAAAGTGTATTTTATTTGTGTTAGTTGTTTTTTTAAATTGTAGTTCTAAATTGGAAGATTATTGTGATCTTGAAATATTAAAATAAAATGATATTTTATTATTTTTTGTGGCTTAAAATAAGCATCACACTCGCAGAAGGTGGTATACCCGCCAGTCTTTATCGAGACTTTCATCCTGACGATCTCCGGATCCACATACTTATGTGAGCAGCTATTCTCCACCATGAACTATGTTAAAAACAAAGACAAAGAAGACAAAGATGGAGATTTATAGAAAAAATTTTATGTTGTTATTGTTGTTTTGTAAAATTGTACATCAAATATTTTATCATGTATCGATTTATCATCTATTTTTCATGTATCTGTTATGTATCTGTGACCTTCAGATCGGCATTCACTCGATGGAGAGAGCGCTGGGAATATAGTGGGATCTAAATAAAGTGGATCTAAATCAGTTGACATTCTTTCTGCTAGATCAGTAAGTAACTAAAACTGCCTATTTATGAATACTACTGGGTGTTTTACTTGGTTTCTTGTTTAAATTGGAATTCTCATGATTTTTCTTGCTTTGGTACAGAAGCCAATCTGCATCTATATTGCGCAAAGCAATACTCAGTTACATTATTACTCAGTATAAAATGATGACAATTTCACTTTACATCTTCAATGAACATGCTTCTTTAGTAATTTATTTTCAAAGTGGTCATTTTTTCTTATTTTGCATTTTGGAAACGAATGCATTGTGTCCTGTGTTAGCACTTGCTGGGCTCTGAGGAAAACGGAAAGCAATCTGGTTGTCTTTGCAGTTGTGCTGGCAATGCCTCTTGAAAATGCAATGGGGACAGGTTGTTTATTGCCACTTTAATTATTACTTTATCTATTACTCCCTGGCTGCAGAGATTTGGCAGAACGGAATCATTTTGTCTTACATTCAAGATCTGGCTAAAATCTAAATGAAAACAAGCTAAGAGATACTTTGTCATCCATCTGTATACAGTACAGTACATAGAGGAATGGAAAGCGTTTCTCCTGGTCCCCAAAACAAAGAATAAATTATGCAACATTCAGTGGGAGTGAAGCAACATTGATAACCATGCACACATAAAAAGCAGGTACAAGGGGTAAAACATATAGAGCAATACACAGGACAAAAACTATTACACGACTGTGTTTTAAAAAGTAGGAAAGTATACATCAATATGAGATCGTAGGATAAGTGTAAAGTGTAAGCCGGTTTGCTCTGTATGACGATTGGCTGATAAGTAAAATAGTGAATATGACGTTAATCTCTCGACACAGGCAGGGTTAACTTTAATATAATTCTCTGTCCTCTCTCCCTTAAACCATGTTTAGGTTTAGTTTATTTACCACAGAGAAATTCGGCTTATGTTTAATGTTCACATGAAATTGATCTCAAGCTCCATTATCTCCTACCTGCTAAAACAAATCACAAATGCTGGTAAAAAATGTGTCAACGCCTTTGCACGCTCAACAACAAAAAAGCGATAGTTCAATAACTATACAATCAGGTCTACTTAGAAGAATATTATATAAAAAGATATGTGAGGCACAGAGAAAGACACATCATGTGAGACAGGTCATCTGCTGTCAGGGGAGAGTGAGACAGGCTGCAGGTCAGTCTATAAACCCTCTTTTATAAGGAAGCGGGGCACAACCATCTCCCCCAGGACCTCCTCATGAATGAACCACTCAGCTTTCCCCTCAGTCTGGTTTGGTGTGTGTGAATGTGTGCAGAGAGAATTGCACTCTTAAGTTAAGTTTAAGTTCCTGGATAGGTTATGTCTCACATGTGTGAAGTTATTGTGAATATCTAATTTGACATCTTTGATATGAAGTCAGACACTGACACATTGTAATAACAGTCTCTCTATTTCTTTGATTGTAGTGTATATATTTCGCACACACATAAACACTCGTCCCCCTGCCAAACAAACAACCTTGGTCAACCGTGGTATGCTGAGGTATTTACGCTAAATGGTGGGAATGAGTTTTCATCCACTGCCTCATGTTCAGCAACACATTCCACTGTGACCCTCAGACTGAGTCCCTTCAGCTCTATTTTGGTGAAATGTATCTAGTTCCCTCAAATGAACTGCTTGTATGACATGCTTAAATTTAAAGGCAAGGTGATTTTACTGCTATAGCAAATTTCATCAGGACTTAAAAGAACAGAACAAAGTTTTAGTCATCTTGTAGCACACGTCTAGTCCTTTTCATAGATCCAGCAATGTTTTTCTGCTGTTATTTTTGAGAGTGCTTGCAATGGCGTCGGACCACTTCCAGTGTGTTTTTTGTGTGGCTGAGTTTCACGTTTAGAAATATTCAATCAATTTTTCAGAGAAGCACTACCCTAGACAATTTGTGAGTTTGACGAACATATCAATTTAATCTGTGTATCTAGCATCCACAAAAAGAGTAACCACTTTTAAGAACACTTAAACTGACTTTTATCTATATGCTAGTTCTTATCAACTAGCAACTAGCCACCAATGCATCCCAGAGTCAGTTCTGTCAGAGTTAAAACATTGTGCAAGGCCAGCAACTGCACGATAAGATACTTGTAAGATGCTGCATGCATCACTGGTCCTTAAATAGCTCCAATGTGTAAGCTTTACTTGCTGCTGATTAAATCACAATGTCGTCTTTTCTGTTTGTACATGTGTTAAACACACTTCATACAGTGTTGAAATGCAGCAGCTTTTGATTTGTCAGAAGGCAGCTTCGATGGAACTAGGCTATATTTGAATCTTTGATCATTTGAAGCAAGGATAAACACACCACCAGTGTTGGGGAGTAACTAACTACATGTAACGGTGTTACGTAATTAAATTACAAAATAAATGTAATTGTAATCCGTTCAAGTTCCTAAGAAAAATATGTAATTAAATTACAGTTACTAATTAAAATGTTGGTGATTATAAACGGGTTACATCCAAATATATATTCTTTCGGTAAAAGGATTATTCATTCTATGTGTGATTCTAAATCAAAAGGCTTTGATTTGTCCCAACATCAAAGCCTTTCAGTGTTGGAGATTCAAAAATACTTTCCTCATGAAAACAGAAAATGGCTCTAACGTTACTGTACAGTGTAAAGTTTGTTTACCAGCGGTCAAAACGCTGTCGACATCAAAATGCTCGATGTCAAACCTGAGGAAACATCTACAGGTCAGTTTCTGTAACCGCAGTCAGTCACAAAATAAAGTATCCTAGGCCGACCTCTCGTCTCACCACGTAATGTAGCTCTATATTTAAAATAAAGTATCCTAGGCCAACCTCTCGTCTCACCACGTAATGTAGCTCTATATTTAAAATAAAGTATCCTAGGACGACTTCTCGGCTCACCACGTAATGTAGCTCTATATTTAGCTTGCTGTCCGTCTAGTAGTTGTACAACTTGAAATAAGATAATATTATTAACTTGAAACTTGTGGTAGAGCCCTTCTTGGCTTTGGCCTTAAAGAATGGATATGCCTATGGCATGAAACAAATGCAAATATACCAAAATACCTTGTTGGCGGTTTGCCCATGAAAAGAGGTTCTTGAGTCTTTAAAAGTCTCTTTGATTATCTGCTTTATCTGCTGCTACAATATAGTCAAAGCATCGGGTAGTATTGAGATAAAAAATAAACATTACTATCTGTCTCTCTATCTATCCATCCATCCTGTGTCTGTCTGTGATGTGTTCAGGAGGTGGTTCCAATCCTGCTGGATTACTGCCTGCTGCTACAGAGGGCGTAAGTATTTATGCATTCATAGGTACGAGGGGGGGGGAGAGAGAGAGAGAGAGAGAGAGACAGAGAGAGAGAGAGAGACTCTGAATCTGAGGCTGAATCTCTTCAACTTCTCATGGTATGAATGATGACGAACCGGTGGGTGGCTCAACCACAAACGAACCACACCAGAGTGCCCTTTGGCCCACATTTATTTGAATACTTTCACACCAACCTAAACGGGTCCAAGTGGGCTTCGTTGGTGTTCATTTGTTTAGTGAAAGCATGCACACCAAGCACAGGTTTTGTTCCCCCTTCGTCCAAACCAACTAAATAGAACAACAGGTGTAAAAGAGGCCTAGGTTAAAATTGGCTGAAGCCATTTGACTGTGAATAAAGCCCAATAACTATATGAAACCTATTTTTAGCTAAATAATTTACAAAGATATAATGTGTGCACTTTCGTGTGTGTGTAGTGACCTGCTTTTCAACCAGCTGTATGCTCGGTTGGTGGAGAACATGGTGGCTAAGGGTGTCTTTCTGGAGTCTCTGGAGTCATACATTGTTGCGGACCGCCTTGGTCACCTTACCACGCCCATCATGAGGGACCTCCTAGACCATTACCGTGGCAATGGTATGATGGACAGCCTGGAGAGATGCATTGTGCATCTGGATGTCACCAGCCTGGACATACAGCAGGTGTGTGTATGTGTTTGTGTACATTAAGGACAGTAGAGAGACAACCTAATTAGTCTTGTTTCCACTGGTATCATTGTCACTAAAGGTGTGTGTGTGTGTGTGTGTGTGTGTGTGTGTGTGTACGTGTGGGTATATTTGAAGGTGGTACAAGTGTGTTGGGAAAACCAACTCTATGATGCAATGATCTACATTTTCAACAGTGGCATGAATGACTACATTACACCTATGGAGGTAGGTTTGAATCACTTTCATCATGTCAGATTTAATGCACATTTTTGCTACATGGTGTGCCTTGATCAATAGGAAGACTTTAACTTCAGCTGGACTGTGTAAAGTAATATGTAAACAAAGTACAAACTTTAGGCCAAACATTTGGCAAACAACATCTCTCCTACAAAAAGGTTGAGGCTAGAAACTTAAAATATTGCCTTTTATGAAGCCTTTTGTTTAAATTGTGCTTTTCTTGCTGGGATAAGGTGTTCAAGGACATCACTGTAAGTCATCTTTTTGGACTCTGTAGCCATTTTTGATTGCTAAGCTGATCCTCTTTTCATTGTAAGAAACACTTTCTAGGAAGGTCATATCTATAATGCATTATACGCACATTCATAAGTCAATATAACGTTTTATAAAACATGTTCTAAATGTTTATCATCATACATGACAACTTATAACAAGGTTTATAATGTATTTTATAAACTATAAACTTATAAAGCTTTTATCCACCAGTAAGAAAAGGGTTGAAAATAGGTAACTTTTCAACAATTATGAACAGCATATTTCTTAATGTCATTCAACAGACAACCAATAACATGAAATCTATGTTTCCTGCCCAGCCAATATTGGTATGGTTTCCACAGTGCCGCCATATACAGTGGCATGCAAAAGTTTGGGCACCCCTGATCATTTTCAAGATTTTTCTTTATAAATCATTGGTTGTTCAGATCAGCAATTTCAGTTAAATATATCATATAGCAGACAAGCACAGTGATATTTGAGAGGTGAAATGAAGTTTATAGGATTTACAGAAAGTGTGCAATAATTACTTAAACAAAAGTAGGCCGGTTTTTTGGGCACCCCAACAGAAAAATTACATCAATATTTAGTAGATCCTCCTTTTGCAGAAATAACAGCCTCTAAACGCTTCCTATAGCTTCCAATGAGGGTCTGGATTCTGGTTGAAGGT
>JAVQJL010032107.1:0-39383 GCA_036024295.1 Nannoperca obscura | reverse complement strand
TCAGAATAGACTGGATTTAGCTAGAGCAGCGAAGTTTGCTACCAGTAACACAGAAACGCCAATAACCGGAAATGACACAATACGTTCACCTCAGCACGTCAGCACCAACAGCAAGCCCTCTCCCTCCCACACACACAATTGTCATAGCAACCAACAAAGCCAAGACAAACAGGAACTCTAGGATTATGCTGTCATTTGAATCGACATCTTTTTCACTCGCCTTCCCCAGATGATGTCTGGCTTTGGAAATGTTTCCACTAAACAGTTGAGTCTCCGTCAGGGCTTACGGCGGGATTAGAGCTCAAATTACTGACTCTGTGGCTCATTTACTCTCTGCATCCACAGTCTTCAAAACAAAAGTTGCATGTGGACATGTCCAGTGATATGATAATAGCATGAAATGAGAAACACATTTTAAAGGAGAAAACTCTTTCCAGCGAAGAGACTTTTATGTAAGTAACGTTTGATGTTACAACACACAGAGGATGTGAAAGGCAAGAGCAGAGTCAAAAGTTTCATTCTACTGAACAATCAGTGAGAACAAGAGCATTTTATGAGGCTGAATGGAGGACAGAATAATAAAACAAATGTCAAAAGAATATAATTTTGACAGTATAGTGATTAATGATAGTAATTACAAAATAAATGTCCTATGAGTGACCTACTTTTTGTAAATGCAAATTAATTTTAACCATGTAACAATCTAATTTTCTAATTTTCAATATTGTTTATTCTCTGAACAGCTATGGTGCAAATATTATTTAGGAAATTGCTCAGTAATTGTTGCTTTAATAAGAACAATCATACAAGCTTCGGAACTGAATCAAGCAGAACTGCCACAAAATGGTCAGTGTAATTTTACTGAAGTTACGATATCTGTTCGACACAGCCACGAGGTCCTAACACTGACTCCACAACATGAGGCTAATTTTGGTCACTGCTGTTGCAAAATATTTTGTGTTTGCAGTGTGAGTGGTTTGCTGAAGCCTGCGTCACCCAACTATTGTTATCTCCCTATTCAGTCTGCAAAACCACATGCTTGACAACATGCCATGCCCCATCAAAACATTATCACTGCAAGCTGCTAGATAGCTGGCTAAGACTCAGACCACATCCAAACACAGTGTTTCATAAGCTCACTCTGGAGATGAGGGTGAGAATCAAGATATCTTATTGTGATCAGGAGCAGTGTGATCCAGGACTTCCCTATTGGCAACTTAACAGCATTGCATTCATGTGGCACTTTTCCATGAAATAAAACGTACTTTTGAAATAACCTACTTTTTATTATACAGGGCTGCAGTGCTACCAGTTTTAACAGTCTACAGCCATGCTAGCACTAGAAAAAAGTCAAACGATACCCTAAGCCAGTGGGTTTCATCCATGGAAGTCTGTACTAAATGTCATGGCAATCCATGTATTTCCATCTGGACCAGTCTGCCGACTGACAGATTAGCATTGAACGTTTGCACAATAACAGTTAGCATGGCTAAAAAAGTACATGTGTAAGTAGTCTTACGGTTTACTGACACAAGACTTGACTTGATCTCTCTGCTAAGTGTAGAAGGCCATATGTAATGACTCATTGTGTATTGCTGTAAAAAAAAAAAAAAAGTATGAAATTCTGTATTTTCCATATATTTAATGAAGGCAGGTATAGGATAGTGTGAGTGAGGGCAGGAAAGAGAAAAAATAAAAAGCCGTCAAATAGTGGGAAGGGAGGGAAAGGGACACATTTTGAACACTATAGTAGACTCCTGTATCCTGTGTGCTCAAATTACTTTGTAAATGCTTCTCTGTCGACTTCATTTGAGACCCTACGATATCAAACAGAACACAGTTATCTCTGGGCGTGTGCACTGTGGTGAGTGAGTGGCCGGTACATTGGCTTGGATGTGACTTTCAATCATGGTGGCGTGCCTCGACCAGGTAGACTGCATTGGGCTCAGCTCCGTCTCATAAATCAACCGACTGTCTCACTGAGTCGGCTGCAGAGTTCTGAACTCCCCCAGAGTGCAATGTATTTTTTTAACCCTCTGCAGTCCAACTGGGCTGCTCTCTTCAGGCGTCTGTATAGCCACAGTGGTCAGCGGGGTCACTGCTAGAGTCCCTTTGAAATACGCCTCATGTCTGAACTGTACATGTTTGTCAGCGGGTAAAGTTTGGAACACACAGAGTGCAGAGGTTTAACATGCTGTAATATTCTGTTTTCATGACATTGTTTTCACACATTATGGTTCGGAAAAAGTGTTTTCATTATGTCTTGCAATACATAAAAAAGTTGAAATAAATAATAATAAATGCGGCAGAGTAGCTGATTCACTGGTAACAGGTCTTCCAGTTCAAATGAGGGAGAGCTACTGACTGGAGGCTTTCAAAGTTCATATACTGCAAACTAAATCTAATACCAACTGACTGGCGCTTGCCCCAAAATGAATTTTCATTATGAGAGATCAATTGGTTGGTCGACAACTTTGGTCAAGCCTGAAATATCTCAACAGCTTTTGAACAGATTGCTATGAGATTTTGTACAAACATTCATGGTGCCCATAAGATGAATCCTAAAGACTTTGCTGATTCCCTGAATTTATATCTAGCACCACCAGCAGGTCAAATATTTCACTTATCCTGTGAAATATTTCAGCATTTACTACTGTAGATAAGATCAGCACAAAACATTGTAGAGACATTCATGGTCCCCAGATAATGTATCGTAATTATGTTAGTGATTCCTTGACTTTTCCTCTAGTACCACTTTTAGGTTTACATCTGCAGTTTTGAGTAAACTGTCCCAACAACTACTGAATGTCTTGCCATGCCATTACAGTATATAAATCTCCACTGATATTTTTCTATATGCATCTGTATTGCTTTTACTGTATACTGGCTCAGATTCAGGCTGTAATTAATCTTCTACGAGGCCAGGTGGAGACTGGAGGCTGTCATCGTGATGTTATTGATGGGTTGCACTCGAGCCACAAGAAAATGAGCTATACTTTCCGCTTGGTTTATACCGGGGAAATCTTCACTCTATAAGATGATAATGTTTTGGGAACCAATTTAACACAATGTTTAATGATTATCTCACTGATGCAGCGAAGCAGTTAATACCAAGGTCATGATATCATCACACACACACACACACACACACACACACAGCAGCACAACATACACAGCCTGTGGCAGCCCAAACAGAGCTCGCAAACCACAAATAAATCTGCAAATGAAAGGAGAGGCAAAGTTGGTGTATTTTCTTTTCTCAGTCTCTTACAGTAGATTACAGTATAAACCTTGACACATGTTCAGGATCAGCTGAAGAAGCAGAAAATTTCCTCTCTAGACCTTTCCTGGGCCGACTGTTTGTGTATTTGTCTCTGCGTGTGTGTGTTTGTGTATTCAGTCATGAAGGTCAAACTGTTTAGTGTGTTTCTGTTCTTTGTGTGTGTTTTCAGTACAGTTCAGTCAGTTCAGTCATACAAGCCATGCTGTTTAATGTGTGTTTCTTGACCGACTATGAATGTGTGTTTGTGTGTATTTTGTCCTAGAAGCCATGCTGTTTGACATGTTTCAACTGTGTGTGCATGTATGGATCTGTGTTTATATCAGTGTGTGTGTGTGTAGCAGTGTAGAGTGGTAGCGCAGCCTGCTCCGGACCTGTTGACAGCTCCCCTGCTCCCTGTCAAGCACGAGAACAGCTCTATGTGTGGGTGAAGAGTAGCTGTAGGAGTGATGCCCGGAGAGCAGTAGGAAGTCTGGAGTGTGTGTACATAATGTGTGTACCTGTGTAGCAGTCTATGTGTGTCTCTGTGTTTATCAGACTCCACAGCCAGGTTGTTATAACCAAGACCAACCTTGAAAGCTCTCACTTCCTCCTCCTCTGCTCTCTTTCTACAAACTATTAATTCTAGACACTTGAAATGTGCCCTTCAAAGCAAAAAATTATGTCTGCCTTAAATCAATACAGAGTAATCAATCAGACCTAATCATCTCACTCTCTGGCATTCCTGCGTCTCTTCACATCAATTGCTTTCCATCACCACATTTTCCTTTTGTGTCTCTTTTCTTTTCATTTTCCTCTTCTCCTGCTCCCTATCTCTCGCTCTCTGGTCTCCCCTTCATGTCTCACAGTTAAATGAATGTACACTGACACATGAACTTAAGTCTTCGGGTTTGAGAGAGCAGACCAGCCAAGTCTTACAGAACCGCGATCTTGAAAATAAACAGAGCCGTAAACCAAAGGAGATGGGGGGGGGGGGGCACAGAAACTCAGAAAAGAGCAGATGATGGAGAGGAAGCATGAAATGTCATATTGTGTTACCAAAACAACATTACATGCATAGTGGAGGGGGAAAAAAGTGCTTTCACATTATTCAGTCCCTCTGTCCCACGGTCTTACACAGGTTCTGACCTCACTGCTGAAGTCCAGTATTATTAATCACAGAGATCGAAGCGCTCGAGAAGGCAAATTTTTTTTGACAGAGCAGCTGAATCAAGATGTTTGCCCTCCTGTACCTATTTCTGAATTTTGAATTTTAACCACAAGCCTTTGCTGGAGTCCACGGTGACCCAAAAGAAGCCAATATACAGGTCCGGTGTTTTTTAGTGTTTTACACTTCCAAACACATGTTCATACCACATGTCCCTCCAAAACAACAGCCAATTCATATCCAGAGAAAGTTGCCTATGCTGTGTATTTGCTGAACTTCAGGCACACATTGTGTGGTATTTTGGACACCTGGCTTCACAGATGTGGCTAAACAAAGCCCAAGAAAGCCTATGACTAAGACAACCCCCTCAAACACAGTCACATCCAACATGAGCCACAGCAGCCAGCATACAATACCACCACAGACAGAGGTGTGCTAGACATACACCAAATAAACCTTGAATAAATGCAGGATAAACACAGCTACAGTCTCTGCCACCAAACTGTACTGAACTTTCTACATCCAAGCAGACAGAGGCTGCACTGAATCAGACACAGGGCCAGTCCTGTAAACTCAGGTTACACAAGCAAAGGAAGAGCAGCGTGTACGAAAACATTGTGGGCAGACAGTGGTTGCTTCCCCGTTTCTGTTGATCCCTAAGCATGATATCTCTTTACAGAGGCAAGCTTTGATGCCATGAATGTACTATACATGTGGCATAAAAGCACCTTGGACAATAAGATAATCTTCAAAGAACATCATTAGAGCAGAAGACCATCTTCAAAAGAAGGTCATGTCCAAATCCAGATTTTTGGCGACTTAGAGAGGAGCTCATCTGATCCTTCAGGATGGAAGTCATGTGTGGTTCCTGCACACCAGTGCAGACTAGAGGCTTTGATTTAATGGTATCATAACACATGCTGTTTATACTGTGCTTCCCAGTCAACGCGCAAGGCCTTATTTGGCACTGGCAGCCTCTGTATCCAACCCCTGCATGGATAAACCACAAACAGGACATTGACAATGAACACCAGAAGTATTATATGAACTAACATTAGTTATATATATTATTATTACTAGTATTCTCCATAATATTATGATATGAATACATCCATTGTCCGGTGCTGAGACTTGCAGCAGTGTCACTGTGGTTGTTGAAATGACAAGAGGGGAAACATTATTATTCCTCCATATCTTATTCTTTTACCATTCAAATAGCCGAAAGGTAGATCTGCTTACCAGCAGGAGGGGTCTTTTCACGCCTCCACCTCCCCTGTTTGGCTCTCTGGGGTAAATGGGGCAAAATGAGAGGGAAGACAGCAGGGGAGTTCCCGATGTGGATGATACAATTACCCACAATGCCAATGATCAGTGGGAGAGAACACAATGCATCATGGGGTGACTTTGCAAGCCAAGCCTTTCATGTGAAAGCATTATAAGCTCTAGAAAACAAATACAAGATACGGATCTCTGTGAAGAGAGTCAGTAAGTGTGTGTGTGTATTTGTCCAAAAAGTAATAATAAAATTACTAAATAATAATAATAATAAAATTAAAATAATGATAATGAATCATTATCATTATTTCTGCTCTTTTTGGACAAATCATTATCATCATCATCATTATTAAGGATGATTTCTTCACCCCAAAACAATAAACCCCCCCCCCACCAAACTAAAGATATTCGTGACATTGCTTCCAGAAAAACAACCCTGACTGTGACCCCTGTCACTTTATCTCTTTCTCTGATCTTTCCCCTCCTGCTTTTACTCATTCTGGATGATTAAGACAGACAGATAGCCATCCACTGCATGTGTTGACATGCCACGGGGGGACGTGACTGCAGAGAACATGGAGAAAAGAACTTAATATTACAATAATACAAACCTGTTGTCATCGAAACCAGCTAAATCAGTGTGTACTTCGTCCACAAACAATGGGTGAAAGTCTCAGACACAAAGCAAACGTGCTGAAGAGAATCAGACGTTGGTTAACTTAGCGTACTTCCATTTATCTCCACCTGTCTTACGTGACTGGGCTCAAACAGATTCATCTTGGACCCCCTTCTTACATTCTTTGACATATTCCATACCCTAACATTAACCTCCTCCTTCTCTAACACCTCCTACCCCATCCTTTACCCCCCTTTTCCCCAGGACGTCCGGAAAGGGAAACCACAATAACATTTCACCAGAGACTCAGTCAATATTATTTCTCGACATCTTCAAAGCGGGACAGAGGATATTGGAGGCTGAGCAAGAGACGGGAGGAGATAGTGAGTGTGTGTGTGTGTGTGTGTGTGTGTGTGTGTGTGTGTGTGTAGCTGAGAGCAGAAACAACAGACAAAGAGAGAAGGAGCGTTCAGTGTTGCCTTCGCGGTTAGTCTGACAGTCACTTTCTGAAGTATGGCTGCCTAAAGCTGTATGAGCTACTCCTTCATATCCATCATATTCACATTTTCTTTGAAGCACTATCTTTCTGCCCTCAGGTCAACCATCTCTCTGTGTCCTTACCTTCGTCCACACTGTGCGTGATCTTAATTCTTCCTCACACCACCAGGGGTCCCTGTGTTCATGATAAACAAAATTGTTTGCACACACTTCCAGCCTCAGTTACCGCTCGTCTGTAACAGTTCATATTTCCTTTTCATGTGGCGTTGTAGCAGCGGGAGTAGATGTAATAGAAATAGTACCTCTATCATTACATACCAATAGACAAGTAATGATGCTGAGGCAGAGGCAGCGAGTTAATGTTGGGGTTTTGTGGCAGCACTTCTGCACAACATCAGATAGACAGGCAGCCGCGGAGCCACAAGGACAACTAGACACAGGATCCTTAGAGCTGCAGGGCCACAAACATTAACAAAGTCTCTTCACTCTCCCCTTTCCTTCTCCTTTCCTCCCTCTGTGCATCTGGGTTCATACTGTATATAATAGACACATTCAAGAAAAATATGCAAAGTCAGTGAAAGTAGTAGAAAGCATCAGTATTGGCAAGGTTCAGCTGCAGATATATTTTAACATTTTAACTACCTTTAAATTGGAATGGGCGCTCTTTGTCTCAACCTCTCTCTCTAACGCCTCCCCAGATGTGCGTTCTGTAAGTGAGCGTTTCTGTGGTCTGCTAACAGAACATTAACTTTAAAGTCTTCTTTCGTCCCCGGCTATATGTGCACTATGCTGTAAGCGCTGGCCCCCGTCCAGGAATCTCCTGCAGCCAGCCGCTCATAAGCCCTCTTCTAACCGGCCAAGAATGTGAAAAGCTCCTTCAAAGAGAAGCCCCTCTGCAAGGTGTGGTTAAAGCAAGTACCTGAGTCTGCAGGTGGACATATTAGAGCAGATGAAACCGCTAACTGAAATCCCACACCTGTCTCAAAGGGGAGAAACAGGATAGCAAGGATAAAAAGATTAGATTAGCTCAATATGGTTATTATTCCTTCATATTTATTCTTTTATGCTGCCTTTATGAGTCTAAAAACATCTGAGGCTGCATTCAAGTAGGCCATTGTGCAGATGTATAAAACCAAGAAATATTGACTTTTCGGCCTTTCATATTCTACAAGCTTGATGAATGGTGCCCAATAAAAGAAGTCAAAGGGTCAAAGGGCAGAAGTGTCACAGTTTTACAACGTGAAACTGTGTTAAATGACAAGCTGATCAAAGACGCTCAGCAGAAACGCCCAATCTGCCTCATCTGAATGGAAAATACAATGAGCGTACAGGGACAGTCGGGCGCTAACAAAGCTGCCCAGTAACAGAAGTGAGCACTGAGTGGTGAGAAGAGGAGTGGAGAGGAGGGGAGAACATGGCCGAGGACAAAGAGTTGCTTGTCCGAGGTCTGTCTGCCACTGCCCTGAAGGGAGGGGCCCGGTGCCACTTGTTTGAGGGGTCTCCATGATAAATTTCCCACTACTTGACTCTGTCACACTGTCTGCCACTTGGACAATAACTGAGGTCATAGCAGAGTAGCGAAGCGTTGACATTGCGGCCTGAAGAGAGAGGGGCCACTTTCTCTCAACGTGAGCGTTTATTTCAGATCCGCCTGCTCCACATCGTGACTAATCCACATCTTAAGAAGAGACGCTGGACTGAAAATAAATAAAACACTTCTCACAGTTGTCTTCACTTGGACCTGTTTATTTGTGACCATTAATCATGCGTTTAAGGTCTGAAGCTCCCTGCCTCAATAAGACCCTGAAACAAATGCATCGCTGCCGGGTTGTCAAACAGACTGGGACAGAGATAAATGTTATCCTCCTGAAGAGGAAGCACATGACAGAATGAAATATTATTAATTTACATCTTTGGAATGAGTCCGCTTAAAACCAAACCAAACAACTCTGTCTATGCCACCTGATTTCCTGGCTCTGCATTTTTGATGACAGTTTTCTTTTCAAGTACAGAAACCCAATTATACTGTACATTTTAGAAACATATCACACATGTCACTGCACAGCGGTGAGCCAGAGGGAAAAAAAGCATTTGCTTTGAGTTTATTATTTTTTTGTTTAACTATATGACTTTACTTTAAACATCTTGAAGTTGCAAGAGTTTAACAAATAATATGATCACGGAAACCCCTGCAGTAGTGAAATATAAAATGCATGCCATGAAGCTAAATAAGTTTAATGTAAGGGAATTGATTGCTAATTAGTTTAATTACAAATTTGATACCAAGGAAAATCAAAAATTGCAAGCATATATTCACCATTGAGCATGAGCATGATGAAATACTGCCTTACAGTCAAGCCATAAAGTAGAAAAACGACCATGAGGAACGAGGCAATGTCTAAACTCACACTACAGGACGTTATAGGAACATTATGAGAACTTCATTCCCCACTCTGCTCTCTTTTTGGGTCTGTCTTGTGGGGCTGTACTGACGCAAACCTATGTTCCCTCTCTGAACCTGCGCTCCCTCCTCTTAAAATACGCAGGGGTGTGTGTGTGTGTGTGTGTGTGTTGGAGTTGGGGTAGGGGGGGTACTCAACTCGTCCCACCTCCCTCTCTCCCAGTCAAGACGCTCCAAACTTTCGGAGCGCACCGCGGAAACTCTCCAAAGAGTTTTCGGCTCTCTGCTTCGGGACTGCGCCGAGTTAAAGGAGACAGAGAAAGTTTCAGACAGAAACAACTCAACTCAGCCGCGGAGAGCGTCGGGAATGGCGAAGGGGCGGAATGGTCCTCCGGCCGAGCGGCACATGTGAGCCAAGAGGCCACCGGTAACGTTTTGTTTTTCAATTTCAAAGCAGACGGGGACAGGGCAGCGAGAAGAGAGCGTATAGGAGAGACACAGAAGTGTCCGAGAGCTGCCTGTCAGAAGCGTCCTGTCACCTCGACACGATGGTCTGTCTGCCGGGATTCAGCTGGGTCTTCCTGAGCGCACTCCTGCACACTGTGGCACCCTGGGGCGCACACCGACCTGACAGACCGAGGCAGTGCGACGCACCAAAGTCGGTGAGTCGTGTTGCGGCACTTCATCAAGTCAAGCACGCCCAATTCCACGCGTATTCAAACCCGCGTTATGATTCTAGGCTACATAAGATTTTACTCAATACCTGAAAAGTTTTTCCTGCCTACAGCAGTGATGCTGACACTTGTTGTCAAAATGATCATAAATTACCTTTCTTGATAACTTGTAGGCTAATTGGGGATATAATAAAGGAAACTGAACTTTATTATATTGTATTTTGTAGTGTTTGGTAATTTAACGGCACAATCACAAATCATAGCCATCGTTTATCATTTATCACAACTGCTCTGTAATGAGGTCACAGGTTACCACCTTTTAAACATTGAAATACTTTTTATTATTAACAAATAAACGGACGTGCAATGAAATGAACGAATGATTAAACGAAACGCGGGGAAGAAACTGGAAGTTAAATTGCATAATTAATGTGGATCGCCTGATAATTACTGTTAAAAATGTGATAATAATAATAATAATAATAATAATAATAATAATAATAAGTATAATGTATTTTCTATATTAGCCTTATATGAATTAAAGTTCAGTGACTAAACACTGTGCCTTATCTTCAGAAATGTAGAGTTCGGGTATAGTTTCTGAACCGGAAGAGATCCGGGCCCTTAGAAATGAAAGCAGTTGCCTGGAGAAGTTGTTGCCGCTCGCCAACTTTATGGCTGTTTATGTGACAAACGCAAGTGGGGAACACCCACGGGTGACTTGACATCATTTGGAAAAGGTCTCCTTGACCTTTCAGATGTGATCGTGTTTCAGCGCAACACACTGCCTATTAGAAACGCTTATCGGGGGACATTGGTGAAACTTCGGACTTGGCTTGAAATGTTACCGTGGAGAGACAACTCTGTCTGTCTGCCTCCCGCTGTAGCCTATATGCATCCTGGACATGAAGAAAACAAGTTAATCAAAATCATGGCTGCAGACATCACATCCAACACGCTCCGCTTCTGGAAAACACACAATCGGATTTAAAGACCTCAGCAACAGCCACATTTTTAAATATGACACTTGGCGGTTGTGCGCGGATATCATTAGGGAGTCGTTTACAGATCACAGGCTTTCCTTTCATTAGTGCATTATGTCCTTTGTGCGGAGAAGGGATCTGTCAGAGATCACTGAAGACTCCGTGCTCCTTCGCTTCATGTGATGTGTAATGCGTTAGTACAGTGGTCTCTGTTTTCTGTTAAGAGTAATTACTCCCATAAAACGCAGCCCTGCGCGTCAAGGCTCTCCAGAAGAAATCCACGCAGCTTCAGCAGAGGGGATCTCGCCTCTCCTCAGGACACGACCACACTCTCCATGTCGAGAAGTCTTTATTTATGGGGGTATAGGCCTACCCGCACAGTTACAAAGTTCTGCTCTTTAAGTTTCCGTGTCTCAGAGAATGCACCGATACGTCTTATTCCGTCCAAACCTTTACAGGTATAGTGTGCAGTGTCGGCTGCACCCTGCCAATGTGAAAATCGAGTTAGAATCCCAGAAACAAACTGTTTCAGTGTATCTGCAAAGAAGGAACGCTGCTCTGAAATTAAAGAGCACTTTCGATTTATTTTGTCAAGCACGAGATTGCGCCAGAAATGACTGCATATGTTCATTGTAGTTAATTGTGATGATAATAGAACACCCCACAAGACCACTTCACTCGCTTTTGGCAGCACTTTGAAACATTTCACGTGACAAAGGCAGCGTTGGCATCGCGCAATATAATTGGAACACAGCTGAAGGAAATCTTGATTAAATTTTAGAAGTAAACATTTTCTAAGAATAACTTTATTCTACAGTAATGGGTTTCATCCCTCAAATGCTTGATTACACTGTGTCTCAGAAGCCAGAAGTTTGATATTGTTTATAGAAACTAATTCCTTTTTCATATCTGAATAATGCCAACATCAAAGTCATAGCACATGCACAGCACATTTGCAGAGCATGTAACAAGAAACATATTTTAAATGCAATACAGCCTCATGCTCATTCAGAATGACTGTGATTATTTCATTTCCATTGTGACTTTGTTTTTTATAAAGATAACCACAACAGACAAACACTTCCTGTAATATAAACTGTAGTAGAGGACAAAAACAGTGCCGTAGTTAAGCCTGTCAGCACCAGATCGCCCTGCCTGGTGTAAAGAATTCCCAAACAAAGTATCACAGTGGGGTCAAAATGGAGAGCAGGTTTCTTTCAGCTTTTGGCTTTTATGAGCTCCAGTGCAGTATATTTTCACTGCAGCCTTCAAAATGCTTCCCAGGCCGAAACAGGCTTTGGCAACCGAGCTATCCACCTCAACAATACACGGGGGTCTGTTTACAGTCCAGAAGGCCCCTCTATAAATCCACTGCCTGCACCACAGCAGCAAGCCCTCGCAGCACAGCCCCGAGCTGACAAGACTTCATTCTTCCCCTGGCGTCATCTCAAAATGGTATTTCAATCTTTAACTTGTTGACCAGAACCTGTGAGCCAGGAAACTACAATAGAGGAAAAAGTGTCAGCCTTAGTTTTAGGGCAAGCTGAATTGCTCTAACATGGTGGTTCTGGTATTTCTGTTTCTGTTTGCTCTCAAAATACTTCCCTCTCTTATTTTCTGTCCTTCTCTTTTCCCTCTGCCTCTTTGACAGCAAAGTGACATGAACTCTTTCCTGTGGAGAGTAAAGCGTGCACCCTATCACCCACCTTCATACTTATTTGGTACCATCCACGTGCCCTACACTCGAGTCTGGGACTTCATCCCCGACAGGTCCAAGCAGGCTTTCCACAGCAGCCGCAATGTTTTCTTTGAGCTGGACCTGACCGATCCTCTGACCATCTCCAAGCTGACCAGCTGCCAGCTGCTGCCCCACGGGGAGAACCTGCAGACCCTGCTACCTCGAGACTTGTACCGCCGCCTCAAACGCCACCTGGACTACGTCAAACATATGATGCCTCACTGGATGACTGCTGACCAGCGCGGCCGTGGCCTCTATGCAGACTACCTGTTCAACGCCATTGCGGGAAACTGGGAGAGGAAAAGGCCTGTGTGGGTGATGCTGATGGTGAACTCGCTGACGGAGTGGGACATTCGGTCCAGGGGGACGCCTGTGCTGGACCTGTTCCTGGCCCAAGAGGCTGAGAGGATGGGAAAGACGACAGGGGCAGTGGAGCGAGTGGAGGAGCAGTGTCACCCTCTCAACGGGCTCAACTTCTCTCAGGTAAGAGACAGAGTAAACACTTAATTATTTTCTCCCTTTTGCATTTGATTTCCTGTGTGTACACAGCTGGAACAGCTGGAGGAATTGCAAGAACAAGGCCGACATTGAAGGGGCATGAGTAAACGTAAGTTTGTGTACTCTGTATCATTCATCCTGCAGTAAAGTGGCACTGAAGGCAAGCAGGTTGAGCTCTATAATCTACAGTAAATGTTAAGTGTGCGCGCACAGATTTGGGGTGTTGCACCTTCACTGAGACAAACAGTGAGAGAATGCGGGAAAACACAATACAAGGAGAAAAAAAGTGATTAATACTTTTTTGCTGGAGACAGCTTTACAGTTATGGATGTCCCTCCACCACACTAAACAAACATACTCAACAGCTGAATCTGCAGAGAGGGTGTCAGGCTGAGCAATGCACATGCAGAACAGATTAGAGAAGATGAGAAGAGCGGAGAGCTCTCTCTTTCATTAATGTAGACTGTCTGGCTCTCTGTGGTATTGCAGGTCTCGCAGTGTAATCGGAGACTAGAAGATGAACGAAATAACCCAATTACTTAATGAGCAAAACATGGAGAGTATATCCATCTTTAAGTTTTTGTCTGATGATAAAGAAATGAAAGATACGTGCATCTATTTAAAGAATATGTCAGCTGGAGGTCACCTAAGTTGAAGGCTGGAGCCCATTTTTCAAACTGTGGGAGGTCCCACAAAAATCAGAGATGAGCCTGAACGGCATGAGGAAGATGCTCTGCTCTAATTTATGTTCTAATTCCACCTTTGATCTAAATTAAGAAGGAAAAACATCTCAGTATTTGTATCCACGCAGTACTCACAGCCAAACACATGTGCTTTTCATGCACTGCACACCGCACACAAAGGCACACTGGGAGCGTGCAAAGCTCCATACATGCACATTGGCGGTGTGGTGCAACAGAATCTCTGACGGGCTATGCCTCCATGTGACAGGTCGGAGGGCCCTGGGGCTAATTTGAGAGGCAGTGGGCTCCCAGCCTCTCCTCTTTCATCAGCACCTCCTAACTACGCTGTCAAAGTCACAATTTGTGCCCTCCACATGCCAGGGAGCTTTACTGCCCCTAGAAATAAGCTCAGCAAGGCACACCATGCTTCTGAGTAATGAAGAGAAAAAGTGCTAATGCTGTTAGCAGGGCTTTGCGATTTGTTTAGTCCTCTAGGTGTGTTTCTTTCTTTTTATCTTGAAGAGATTCATACCCCTTGTCCTTTTCAGCTGTAAAGTAGTCTCAGTTTAACTGTCCCTAATGCCGATCTGTATTTAGTGTGGAAGGCATGGCAGTTGCCCCTAAAAGCAACACTGTTTTAAATTACTACATCCTAACAGGGTTGAGCAGCAGTACAGTGTCCAAGTTTAGAAGGCAGTGTTTATGTTTCCTGAGAATTTACAATTGACTTTAACGCATAATCTATTGTTCTTCAGAGAGAAGAACAGGCTGAATGCGTTGAATTTACAAGGGATGGTAACATTTTAACAAAACAGGTGTTCAAACATCAAAAGAGTTTTATTGCCATGGAAATTCAGTCAAAATTGGATCATGGATAACTTGAATTTCACTCCACCAGAGCACAAGCACCGCTGGACTTCTGAGCTTCCAACTCCCTTGTTTCCAGATATGTATGAGAACAATTGAGAGCTGAACTCAAACTGACATGGAAACCATTATTCTCAATTATAATAATTTGTGATTTAATCTGAACACTATGGTTGATTGATTTCCTCTACGCTTGACTGTAACAAGGACGAGGTCAGAAGGATGGATGGAGAAAGAGTCAAAGAGAAAATGCATGGGGTGGGGGTCAGATAAAGAGAAGATAGAGAAGAGAGACACAGAGAGAGAAGTTAGCGATAGAGCCTGACTGGGGAATAGAAAAAGTGTTAGGCATCCCTGAGGTTGAAAATGCAGGGAGACTGATGTGCGTCGTCTCACTGCAAACGTTAATCTGAAACATGAACAATTCTTTAAGTGAGATCTGAGTTGGGAATGGTTCCAAAGCCTGACGGCCCACATATTATTTGTTCCCAATAAAAGTGCTTGCTTACAATATCCTGTAACTTTGACTTCACCAAGAGGCTCTTAGAAACGTGAACTCTGGCGATTCATCATCTGTCACACTGTAGGTTAGGCACCTGGTCCCAGTGCAGTGGGGCTAGCACCACTGGTAAAGGGCAGGTCTTCAGGCACTGGTCCATGTCTACAGGTTAGGTGTTGCCCGGGGACCTTTGACCTCGGAGAAAGTAGTTTCTGGACAAAAAGAAGTACATCGGGTGTTTTAATGCAGTGATCTTCAGTTTGTAGTGGTGAGGTTGGTGGTAGAATAGGTGGGACGGAGGGACGTTAAGTGTGCCAGAGCCCTCTTTAGACCATTGTGGTCTAACAAGAGCTCTGTCTGTCTGAGACCTCTCTATGGTCTCTTTTGAACACAGAGAGGTGTGGATGTCTCCGGGAGAGGCAGTTTATAGGTTGTGGAACAAAGGCAGATCATGGTGCATGGTTCTTCTCCAGTTCTTTGGGGACCGATGTGGGTTGACAGCTGGGTGGGCCAGCTGGTACCAAAGTCTTTGTGAATGCTTTGAGTGGGAACGGCTGGAGAAAGCCTAGTTGGCTCAGAGGGAGCAAGCTGCACAATCACAGCTCAAGGAGGTGACTCTGACTCTCTGACGCTATACACCCTCTTCCTCTAAGGGCAGATCAATGAATTACCATTATGACTTATCAGGTTCATATAAATGAATAACTGCAATTGAGAAGATCAACAGTCTCAGCAACACAATGGTACAGTGTATTGATGGTGCACAGTACCAAACCGCAAAAGCTTATTTTCTCCTAGATTATGTATGTTATTGGAGGTAAGATGTGGAACAAATAGGCTTTAGTGCAAAGCTGTTTTTGGGAAACGTGAGGGCAGCTCCAGCCTGTGGGCCTCTCTCACTCTCACCAAATAAACACCCATATTTATTTTCCCTTGGTCGCATTGCAGCCGGGGCCGCTGGCCCACGTCGGCGAGAAATTACATCATATCGGTGGCGCCTGTCTCCTGGGCAGAGGTCATGGGTCATGGCGGGAGGTGGTAGTAGAGCCACAAAGCAGCAGAGCGGTAAGGAGACTGGCAGTCTGCTGGGGTCAGTCTGGGCACTGCTGAGCAGGCAGGCAGCGCCCAATCTGATAGAGTGCCTGGCCCAACCTCTGACCAGGCTGAGTTTCCATCAGCTCGGGCTATTTTGTGCTGTGACTAGTGCAACTATGTGTGTGTGTGTGTGTGTGTGTGTGTGTGTGTGAGAGTGTGAGT
The DNA here is from genome assembly GCA_036024295.1 of Nannoperca obscura. NCBI lineage: Eukaryota > Metazoa > Chordata > Actinopteri > Centrarchiformes > Percichthyidae > Nannoperca > Nannoperca obscura. The sequence continues at coordinate 22,967 of JAVQJL010032107.1, read as the reverse complement.
GTGTGTGAGTGTGAGTGTGATTGAGAGTGAGAGTGAGAGAGATGGCTGACTGTCGGTACACCCCAGTGTTGTCACCTCAGGCCTGGAGAGGGGAGTGGTTAGAGTGAGTAAATGTTTTAAGGGATGGGAGGGTGGTAGGTGACAGAATCCGGTTTCCTCTCAGCAGGAGGGCTGAGGGAAGAGAAGCCCAGTTTACAGCCTCAGTGACAATCTGACATGTCTATTTCAATCAGTGAACCTCCTGTGCCGTCCCTCTGCTGGAGAAGACATCAGGACGAGGCTTTGTGTTGTGCTGACGCTGCAGCCTAACATGCTGTGGTCACCTTCAACCTTCGAGATGTAGCTAAAATGACAATGCATTTCTTCATGGTAAAAAAACATGAAATGTAATGACATTTAGTTTAGTTTTAAATGTCATAATGTCACTAAATGTCATACTAAAAGTATGACATTTAGTGACACTTAGTTTTTTCCAATATATGAATGAAAATATATAATGGAAAGTGCATAGTGCTGAGATAGCAACAACTGAATTTGCACACAGTGGTAATAAAGTGAAACAGCGTTTAGACCCACAAAGTCTGCGTATTTATTCAATATTCTATTTGATTTGTATTTATGTTTGGTTTTCCAATTCAGATTGGACCTCATAAAGTATATGGCCCTAGGACACAAATCAGGGATTTGAAAATAGTAAAACAGTAAAAGTAAAATACAGCAGATATCCAAGAGGAATATATTTTCCTGCACAGATCCAGAGGTTTCTGGCTGTGCATGGCAGTTATTTGATGAGCATTTATGGTGAGCGGTGAATATGTGAGCCTGAGGTAGGGAATGTCTCCAAAGGCTGGGCAAAGGTTGCTAAGAGAAACAGCAGTATTGAAATCAAAATAAGATTCTCATGCGTCGTATCAAATCATGCTGAATATTTTGCGTTGTGTTCTTTGGAACGTGTTCACCTAAACAGGACATCTTTAAAGGAGGAATTAAGTAACGTCCAACCTTACCCATATCCAAATATTTACATTCCGTGATGGGTGTGTAAGTTTGGATTTGAAGCAATGTGTAGGCTATGGAGGCTGAGTGATGGAAAAAGTGATTCTTTGTCTGCACTCTGCTCCTCTTCTCTCTGACCTCCTCACTCCTCTTGGATCTCTGTTCTCTCGTTCTCACTCCCTATCTTTCTCTCTGACATGTCCCGAGGCTCTGGTTGTCCCGTTGCTAACCCATTGCTCATCTGCACACACGCACATCAACACACACCCTGAGTGGAAAAAGAGGTGGAGGAGGAATGAGATTACCTTTAAAGTGTGCTGGCGACGTGTATCCCCTCTTTAAGCGTGACATCTGAGGGAGTTTCACATCTAAGCTATAATTACCTGCGCAAATATGTGGAAAACTGCGAGGCAACACGTATCAGGCCGATCATCTGGTCCTGTCGGCAGGCAGACGGCAGTCCCACTGTTGCACTAATGACTTAATAGGCCCCTTAATGACCAAATAGCCCGCTGCCATCCAGAAGCACTTAGACAATTATGTGCTGGCCAGAACACTGCAGGTTGACGGCGAGATTTAGAGAGGCACTGTGCACTTGACAACTGAATAAATCACAAATTCTTTCACTGGACTTTTATTGGATGAAAAAATGAGAGATAAAAGAAAAAACTGGTAAAGCTGTGTGTTGAGTTTGAGAGCAGGCAGCAGACAAGAGCTGACGCGAACCCGGTGCAGTGTGGCTATAGGAAATGTTTCACTTTAAAAAAGTGGCACAATTTCAGTGTTTTCTAAACTGGAAAAGTCGAGGCAATGCCACTATCATGATAACTAATTTAAGTGGCAAGTTCAGCAATCGAAGTAGAAGCAACGCATGTAGGGAAAGTGGGAACACCAAAAAAGTAGTTCTGATCTTGTCTTTATTTTTTAGAACTTTGATCAACATTGAAATATTAACACCACTGTAATCTCTGTGCTCCTTTATGAACCTGCTGCTTTGTCTCCCTTCAGTGAATCCAACAGAGGTCACATCCCTCCTCACTGTACCTGAGAGACCTGAAATAATGACTCCACCACATTGTCACTGAGCTGAGTGCTGCTGAGGTAGTGAGTCAAAGCGTGGCGGGTCGGAGTGCTCTTCCATACTTTAGTACTCAATGTGCCAAATCCTTCACTCCTTCTTTTTTCGCCCACGTTCTCCCTTTGCTGGAGAAAATGAGTGTTCCTTTCTGCTTCAACTGTAACGGCCTCACATCACACTGTGGATCCATCTTCACTCTGCAGTCATCTTCCTTTCAAATGATGACTGCTAAACACACGCCTACACGAGCTTGCGCGCGCACACACACACACACACACACACACACACACACACACACACACACTTTCTGTATATTTATTTTGTCATCCTAACAGTGGAAATTACAGTAAAGTGAATGGTGGTTGGGCATGTTTTCCTGCAGGTAGGTAGTCTCAACAACACGCACAAATTACATATCTATATTACATATCTGCTCATCACAACAAGGGAAACTGCTCTAAACTGTACGGAGCTGGAGGTTGTTTTTCTATGGGGGCAGGTAGCTTCCAGGAAGGCTGAGGTTAATCTTAGGTTGTCTGGGCCAGAGGCTGATTGATCACAGACAGGAATGTGACGGACTGATTTCCTCAGAGACCCACTTGGCCCCTCTGGAATGTTGTTGTCTTTTGGGACGTTGTTGTTTAATAACCTTTGTTTAACCAGGTTAGCCTCTTTAAAACCAAGGATCATGCATGTTTCTGCAAGGTGATGTGCGTGTGCCGTAAAAGTTTGTGCTTTTCTCTAGATTTTATCACTCATAATTACATGCTTCCCTGATACCTTTTATCCCAATCTGGATACATCATTGGACAGTTTACAGCTTTTAAATACATGGAAAGCACTTTTTTAACACATTCATAGTCTTTGCATCAGGTGTTAAGACATACATTTTGCAGGTAGGATTGCGACCTTTCATTTTTATTCATTTATTTTATATTTATTATAAAATAATTCCAAATTTTTATTTGCTGAAACAACTGGTGCTATCATATTTCTGTGATAGGCAGTTCTTTCAAACATGTATACTGCTTTAGTGATTATATTATATATAGTGTTTAATCCTGAGCAAGACTTTTACCCAAAAACAGACACAGACAATTGAGGCTAAATGGGACAAAGGAGTGAGTGTGAACACTATGCACTGATTTACATGTAAATGTAAATGTAAATGTAAATGTAATTTCTATCCACACCATCTATTTTTTAAATTACTGAGGAGCCAAATCTAAATAGCTGTAAAGAATAGTATTTTAGTGTTAACAAACATAAAGAGTCAAAGAGCGGACAGGTAACCAGACAATGTGGTGTAAAATATTGCCCAGAGTGGGTGAACACTCAAAGATTGCTGGTACGCCATGGCATGCAACTTTCCATGTCGGACGCTTGGTGGTCCGAGATGAACTCAGCGTCCCGGCCTGGCTGTGACATTAGCCACACATACTGCCACACCTCTCACACACCACTGGCCAACAGTCATAAATAGGTGCCAGGAGAGAACAACTGTGCATATGTGTGTGTGTTGTGTGAGCCAGGCTTGTCAGGGATTAGGTAGCATTAGTGGAGCCCTCTCACTGAACCCGGTTTTAATGTGACCCATGCGTCTTTTCTGACTCCTCTGCCCTGTACCCATTATACACAACCCAGAGGAGCACTTTAGCTCTGCTTACACCTCTGCACCTCTCACCTTTCCTCTCCAAAAACTTACACTTTCACGCCACTTGCACAAAGCTGCAAGTGAAATAATAATGCTTCAGTTTGTGCTTTTCATGTTTATGTATCCAGTCAGACTTGTGGGGTACATGTACGTCATTCTTTGGGCAATACTGTGTGTCACACATTCACACAGTTGTGCATGTTCACACTTGGATCTGTCACTTTGGTTAAAAAAAAAAACACTTTAATTTTACCACAGTCTGTGGTTGATTTGGGTCAAATGTAGGTTATTCACAATAATCACACTACTTGTGATGAGTCAAGATAGTGTCAGATTACCTCTGCAAATGTTAAATGGAAGAGCTGAGAAGAACAACAATGAGCAATGGCAGTTTCATAAAGACATGGTCTGCTATACTATACTCCCATGATTAGTATTGCCAGCAATGATGAAGCCTTCAAACATTAACATAATTGGCCCAAAGTAAAATTTTTGTAACCTCACTGAAAGTGTGAAGCAGTTGAGTCGAAGTTACATTAGACTTTGGCTTTGTTTTAGGAAGCAGTTGATATTCCTGCTTGGCCTTGTAAACTAATGATTTCATGCATGTGCAAAAATATAGCTACCTTAACTTACAAACAAACTTCAATGGCTGCTTTTTTATCACTGCCACTAACGGAGTGAGCATGACCGTGCCCTGACTGACACTTGTGAAAACTGCCAGTTGTAGGTCTTGAAACAAGGTTCCACTTGTAAACTTTATTAGGGCTCGAAAATAAATCCTGTCACCCATCCTATCACCCTCTCGTGCAGTTGGGTGGAGTGACGCCCATTATACACCTCTCTATAAGAGTACCTCTCAGTTGAAGGAGGAAGACAGACAAGGCAGCAGAGAGACAAGCAGGTAAGAGAGAGTAGCGCTATGGATCATTGGGTAAATAGACAGGCAGGAGAGGAGGCAGACAGTCAGACAGACAAGCAACAGGAGACAGGAGAGAGGCTCCAGTGCCATTAACAAGACTTCAGACACAGATGCTCTGGTACCAGCACAAACAATTGCAGGGATAGATTACAGAGATAACTGAAAGCACAAACACAGAACTCACAGGTCAAACTGTGCTAAGTCACCCATTTAAAACATTTTACCGTCTGTACAAACTTTCATCCTCCCACTGCAGACCTGTCACAATCCTCTATACTGCACCCAGAACTTGTAACAGAAGGATCTATTTCTTGACAGCATGCATGGGTCTGTCATCATCAAACAAATCTAGATGTGGCTGCATGTTTTTATGATGCATTCACGTGGCTGCTTTTCAAATGCCATAGCAGGTTAGTGTGCATGAAAACAGCAGTGTTGAGTCTGCTTTTAAAAACTGATCCCAAACCAGCAGCTGACCAGCTGAATGGGCAGTAGGCCTTGTGTTTCTGCCATCATCAGAATACATTTGTTTTACCCCAGTGTGCTCTCAGTAGCTCAGAGGAATTTGGGCATTTGGGCATTCAGGCCTTCATTTCACCTTGCAAATTAGAGTTCCCAGAACTTTCTCTGAGCCGGATTGACTGATGGAGCTGGTTGCCCTCATCCTTGTCCTCTGGATGACCTCATCCCTTTGGCTAAATCCCCAGTAGCCCCCCAGTCCCTCCGCACTGCTGTTGAACATGACTTTTTTAGTTCCTTGTAACGACAGAGAGTCAATTAGCCTTTGCATATTTGGTTTTAACAAGATAAGCGGTTTAGCAAATGCATGGATGGATGGAGATTATTTCGAGTTGTTTTTGCACTGTAAAATGAGTTCACTGTATCACAGCAGGGACCACAAGTACACTAACATAATGTACAAATACTTTAATGAACTATTTGGCACTCCTTCTACAGTCCTATGTCAAGATTCCTTTGCCATCTGTCATGTAAAATGGATTTTAAAAAAAGATAAAATTGGCTGCCCTGCTCTTGACGTGTGACCTGGTCAATCCTTACCACGAGAGAAAAGGACCAGAAGAAAAAAAAAAAGAAACATAAAAAGGGATTATGAGAAAGAGAAGTGGAGGAACAGGGACAAGCAGGCAGTGGGGAGAAGCAGAACAACCCCCACACCACTCAAGCAAAACGGGAAAGAGGGGAGGAAAATAAAATTGTTCAATTTGGTGGTGCTGGGAGAGAGCAAAAGCAACAATAACACAGGAAACCTTTCACTTTCTCCACTCGACAGTTTCCTCTGTGCCAAAATAAAAAAGACAACAATAAAAAAATGATGCTGCTGTGAAGTTTCTCTCTCTTCTCTTCTTTTGGTTTCAAGTTTTTTTCCCCTCCTGCTCCCTCGCATCACGGTCAATTTCACCTGTCATTCACCAGTGCAGTGTTTCCAACACAGTTCTTCTACCTTTCCCAAGGCGTGCGCTCTCTTGCCATCCATTGAAGCACTTTAAATATAATATCAAACATGTGGCAGAGTTTAAGGAATTTAAATCAGATGTGAAATCAAATTTAATTACAGAGTCGTAGCCGGACCAAGGGGTGCTGTTGTTTAGGGAGAGCCTGAATGATGGGCAGCTGTAATTACAGCCACAAACTGAGTGGGAGAGCTGGTGTTGGAGGGGTAGAGATCCAGGAGGAGAGGGAAAATGGGGAAGAGGGTCCAGGGGGGAGAAAGGAGGGGTGAGAGGGGGAAAAGTTAAGTAAGAGGGGCTCTCAGTGGGTGGCTCTTTTTTCATTTTTCTTCCTCGTTCCCTCTTGCGGGTGTGCATCATGTGACGATGTGTAATTGGCCTGTGGTCACACCAGAGTTGTGCAAACAGATTAGCAGGGAAACATGTCAGCCTGAGGGGCTGCAGAGGTGAATGTGTGTGTTGTGTGAATCACAGATGTGGGATTGTGTGGGAAATGGTTTGATGGAGTAAAACCTATATTAATGGTGAACAGGTGGGGCAGTTGACTTTGTCGCAGACAAATTTGTTGTCGTGGGCACGCAGGGAATGTCTAGAGCTCTTGTTGCGCAGTAAGACACGCATATTGAATACAGACATATTCATCCTTACACAGATTTTCAATGCTTCATTTGCATTCACTAAATTTAATTATGTGTGCACTTTACACTTATATTCCAGAGGTTCAGTGTGGTGTGAAGATAGAAATGGTTGGTTATACTGCACCACTGCACACAGAAGTCCATTGTGTGAACAGCTTGGTATTTCTAAAACCTTTCACAATAAGTCTACAGACTAGACACCAACTCACACCTTTTTTTAAATCATAATAGGTGTTGATAGAGTTTTAACCTAATAGTTTGACAGTCTGCAGCCAGTTAGCTTAGCTTTAAAGACTGGAAATAAGTGAAACACCTAGCCTGCCTCTGCCTTCTTTTAAGGGTCCTATTATGATTACTATGAGGACTTTTCAAGGCAATCAGAAAATACTTCCATTTCCATCAAAAAAACAATTCAGAACTTCATTGTAAAAATGTAATTATTAACTGTCCCATTAAGCTTAAGTGCAGTAGCGTTCTCCGTTAAAGTTGACTTTGGGAACAGACATATATACGAGTTTAACTTGGCTGAAGAAAGTTGGTGTGTAAGCAGACAGTTATTGGTTTCTGATGCCCCTGTCAGCTCTGCGCCAGACCACCTGCCGTCAGGCAGAAACAACATCCCATAATATACCACCCAGTGTGCATCGCAACCATATCTTGACTTAAATACTTTGTTGTTTTCTAGCACAAGATATATATATATATCACATTTTTAAAGTATTTTTGGTGGTTTTCTGAAATCACATTCTCACTCTAAACTCTTCTAAACATTTCTAAATTCAGCTCACCTTATTTTTCACGAATTCATTGATCCAAATACTGGAGGAAATTTATAGAAATTATAAATCTGACAAGCTTTAACAATTGATACAATATGAATGAAAGTTTAACTGGAAGAATGTGACTCCAGGAAATGATGTGAGATGAACAGCGAGAGAGAAAACGTATTACTCAGTTGGAGTTGTGAGAACTACAGAAGCAGCTGCAGCTTTAGCAGACTACGGTAGACAAAACACAGAAGAGTGCAGTAAAAAAGGATCTGATTTTGATCTTGACTTTGAAAGATCTGGTGTACAGTATCACTATTGGAAAGTTATCAAATAATAAACTGATGAACATGTTTTTATTTTTAAATCAAACGTGTGGTCCGAAATTCAATACTGCCCAATGCCTTTGTAAGAGGGCACTGTTCCACTGGTTTTGTCTGGCTTCATCCTCATAGTTCACAGTGGAATTTGATTCCTGTTGTTCCATGCTGAGTTTATTGTGATGGTGCGTCCGCCAGTGGTGAAAGGCTCCACAGAGATGTTTCCTTGCCCCTGGTTTCTAACAGATTTGGCCCTCAGGGTAATTATGTCACACTGCAGCTCTACAGAATCTGACAATATGAAAAGTATGGACTCCGCGCAGCATGAGCCAAGCCGTGTTCTGGATCGGCGTGAACAAATCCCATGTTTTTGATAGATTTTTCTGCTGTTGATTCTCTCAGGTAATACTGTCAACACCTCGGTCGGGCGACAGAAGCCTGACAGACAGACGGTGCAGGCATGCGTGCCATTGTTGACAGCCAAAAACCAAATCTTTGTGAAAAGCTCACGGAGAGTGAGTGAGTATTGGAATGGAAACACAAGTCTATTTTATCAGCTTGCCAAAATGCAAAGGGGACTGTGCATGAGAGACACAGAGAAAGAGAGACGGAGAGAGAGGCCAGGCTACCTCAAAGCCTCTGTAGTCAGCTCTGGTGACGGCCAACCCAAGCACTTGAGAGCAGTGTGAATGGCTTTTTAATGCCTGCTAACAGCCGGGGTATTTAGTGGGATGGGGGAATTGATGAAGGGATATGGTGAAAGATGGGAGTTATGGAGAAAGGATGAGAGTGACGACAATATTTATAAGCGAGGTCCCGGCTGACCACTACTGCAGCACCGCTGCCCTCGCTACAGGCCCTAGGGCTGCCGGACTCAAGCGCAGTCTGGGTTTCATGCTGTTAGTGATCGCAGTACAGCCTCATTTATCTTGGTCGTGTCTCAGTATTTATCTTGAGGTCTTGTTATTTTGCCTGAGACTGATGCAAATGAAGTCCCAATTAGGTGGAAACAGGCGTAATTGCCTTTTCTGCTTTGCTATCTATAGATGAATGTCCAGCTGGCTGCTGATTATACACTTACTCAAATTTGATTTATATGCTGTTGAGAAATGCTGTCCAATACAAGTATAACAAAAAGTCCAATATACTATCAATAACAATCTTGACACATTTGCACTCTATGCCACTTGCAACTATTGTGGCAATGGTCAAAAGGAAGTATTTTAACTGACTTGGACTTGACTTTTGTTCGGTCTTGGCCTTGACAAGTCGATCGTGACTGCAGTGCTGATTTACATTTTCCTACAGCTGCCTCAAGACAAAAGGCCGTCCAGCACAATAGCTCTGCCTGAAACCAAATAAGCCTGTAAATGTATCTGGATGTTAAAGGAAGTAGTAGGAGTGAAATTATCAGAAAATGACTTTAATTGATTTGTCTTTTGACCAATTTCTGGAGGATTCAGTACATATGATATGTGTGTATTGTGTACATCCGTGATTAAAGAGAGTAATGGTAAAACCTTTATACAGAACAGTGTGTGTGTTCATTTCTACACATTCTAAGTATAGAAATGTTGACTCTCCCTGCAAGAAACATTTATTGCATTTCTAAGAAAGAGATGACCTTTGACTTGACTAATGGGTTTTCATAATAAAAAGAAAATGGCAAGCTAGATATACAAATAGTACAGTACATAATTTGTGTGTTCTGTCACTCACTAATGGATTAGTTTTGTGTTGTGTTGCCAAAGAGGCAAGTGAAGCTAAATAAAGGCAGTCTATTGCTGCAGTTGAAGAAAGCAAACATGCATGTCCAAAAGGTTCCAATAAATGAGTACTTACTCTTTTTCTGGATTTTGTGAAAGATTAATTGGCCTTGTTGTCATAAAACTCAGCATATGTAATGAATAGCTATGTTTTGTATCAGTCCAAATGTAAAAAACAAAAAAAGAAGAAAAACCTCAGAGAGTAAGAATTCATTTTTATCATGTTTGTCAGAGGAGGAATACTGATGTAAGAAATGGGTTCGGGTCGTATAAACCACATAAACTTCACTATCTTACCTCAACTCGGCTGCTGTTTACACAGAACGGCCCCTGACTCAAACAAAAGCTGGACGGCTCCTTGGAAAGCATGGGGAGAGAAGATGAGAATGATGAGGAGAAAGAAAAGAATTACAGGAGGTGGTGAAAGAGGAGAAAGGAAAAACAAGCAGAAAAATTAAAAAGTGCTCTTTCATTTAGATTTTTAGATTTTTCAAAGAGAGTTAAACAAAGAGCCCTGTAGCTTCTATTAGACTTTCTCCGCCTGTAGGGTTACTGTTAAATTCACTCTTGAAGATTTATTTTTTTCTGCGTGTGTAATGTTACTTACATGTATCTTTAAAATGCTCATTTTTGTTAAATTATTAGTTTTAGTCTTTACTTTCTTGTTTACTTGTGTAGGGAGTGCTATCTGGCATTGATATGAACCATCTCCAAAGCTTGGCAAGAAAATGATCTCTAATTTATCATGAAATTCTTGCTAGAACTTCACCACATCACGTAAGAAAAACTGTTAAATTTAACTGAAGAAAGAACAGCCTATATTCAAGTAAAACATTTATTCCTTCCAGACCACCAAACCTCTAGTGGTCTGTCTGAAAGGAGAGACCAAACTTTAAATTTCCCAAGGCCCAGAAACAGTTGAAACCTGTGGCACCAGATATGCCATATAAGCTGCCCCTCCTCACACCTCACCTACACCCACACCCCTGATAAACTCTGTTCTGCGAAGGGATAAAAAAAATAATTTAGAAAGTGTGAAGTCTGGTTTAAGTCTGCGAGATGTTCCAGGAATTCCATCCGTCTTCACTTGGGCTAACCTGGGATGGTGTAGACTGCGGAGATGGGAGGTTTTTTTGGAGGTTGGGATGGCGCCAAGATGTGGATCGATTTTCAGGCATGCCTGTTGAAATGGTGGCCGTTCCCTTCCACGTCAAGCAATTTCTTCACTTTTCTTTTTACAAAATAAAATGCTTATCTTGGATTGGTTGCAGTCGTCAGTCCAGCAGTGAGTGCAGATTAAATTTGAAGAATGTCTGGTTTGGGTTCAGCTTTTCTGGTGTAGCGCTGCCCACCCAGGAGGGCCTGCTGATCTGGCTCTTGTAAAAAGCTATTTTATTCCACTTTGTCTCCCAGAGAAACACAAATAAATTCCTTTTAATCAGCCATGGGTTCTTCTGGGGCTCATTTGGTAGGAATGCAATTGAAATTTAAGGTTAAGTTATTCATAAGGTAAACGTGCTTTGGTACGCTTGATTTCTCTCTCCCACAGCTGGTCTTTGATATACCCGAGGGTGATGTCGCCGCAGTTTGATGAAGACACAATTATTTGAGGTGGCATGGAGGTGGGCTCTGAAACTGTTTAGGAACACTCTGAATTGTAAAACTTATGCAGCACAGGAGATATTTCAACAAATGATTAAATACAAACTCTCCGGTATCATGAGAGGTCCTTGGCTCTCACTTCCTGTCTGTCTTTCCTTCTTGTTTGGTGCTTTCTGGAATGCTGAGGGGAAAAGGTCCTGAGTTCAGCTCCTCTGAAAGGGGATCCAAACCGCGTGCTAACGAGAATGCCAAGCCTAACAGGGACTGACAGCTCATCGCACTGAGAGCTGTGTGTGTGCGTGTGTGTGTGTGTGTGTGTGTGTGTGTGTGTGAGAGGGTTGGGGGGTTTGTGTCGGAGCGTGCCAAATATCTGTGTGCATTTATTATGAGAAGGCAAACATCCCTGGTGAAGCTTAATAACTCACTTATTTTTTCACACGCATGCATGCAGGAATGCACCCACATAAACACACGTGACGATGAGTGCTAAATCGCACACAAACCCAGTCACACAGACGTACTGCTCACATGCATCAATCAGTCGGCAATAATAATCTAACTCCGTCATGGCCGTAACGGGCAGCTTTCTCTGTCTATCTGCGCTCAGATGAAAAGCAGATGGGTCAGAGGGTAGTGAAAGAGAGACAGGAAGAAAGACATGACGAGGAATGAAATGGGTGTAAAGCCAGACGAAGGGTAAGGGGTCAGGCAGGAGAGACAAGGAAGTGCTGAAGAGAAACTGTCCAGGGAGAAAGAGAGGGAGAAGGCAAAGAGGTCACATAGGACACAAAGAGAGAGAGAGAGAGAGAGAGCTAAAGAGAAAGTGAGAGACCGAGAGGCCGACAGAGAGCGTGAGGCAGCCGAGGGGTCAGGCTGGGAGCGAGGGAAAAGTCAGCCATTTTCAGATGAAAGGAATCCAACCAATCCCCTCAATGATAAACATGTGTCTGTGTCACCCATCCCAGGACTCTCTGCTCTATTTAGTGTGTGTGTGTGTGTGTGTGTGTGTGTCTGCATTGTTCACTGTTACAGACATTATGACTCCCGACACAGACAGATACAATGATGATACACACACACACACACACACACACACACACACACACACACACACACCGACACCTCGTCCACCATTTTGACAACAGCAGGGGAACGTTCTGCGTGAGTGTTAACTGACGCAAGCCATCACACCCTCAACACAACACTAAGAGCCAGATAGTAAAGCGTTGCAACTCCTCTTCTTTGATTTTTTCCTTCGGCCCTCTCCTCACCTGTCTTCTAACTGGCTGCTCACTTACACCCTCGGGGAATAGACAAAATAACTTGAACGCCTCATGAAACAGGAGCCAGAAGTAACAAGATGCAGGTACAAAGCCCTTTTTTTCTGAAAATAGGCGGTGCAGGAAGTTTGGTGACATGACAGCTCGCAGGACACTGCTTATATGATCACTTCCTTCTATTTTGGACCTGGCGACGACGGTTTGCAGTTGGTCAATGGTGCAAATTTGCAAGGCTTCACGTGCCCTAGGAGTCTACACGCATAGCATGTAACTACAACATCCCTGTCTACAATCGTCCCATATTTACTATCTCTTCACTGTCCTTTATCAGAAATACAAATAAATCCAATTCCTTTGAGAGTGAATCGTGTCATCATGGATCAGTTTGGATTTCAAGACTTCTTTTATAGCACTACTGCAACAGGCATTCAACCAGATACGACTCACATTTGTACGAGTGTTTGCTGTTGAGATCAAGAAAATTCAATTTCTTTTTTCTTACGTGTTTATGTTATTTTGTCTATCTTCCGTTTCCTCTACTTCTTTCCCCTCTCCTCACCGGTCCTCTTCATCCCCACCCCTCCTGTCCTCATTTTATTTAGGCATTCAGGGATGTTTGCAGTAAACGCTGAGGTCCCCTCACTGCACCCTCTCTCCCTCAGAGATGAACGGAGGTTAAGAGAAGGGCCTCTGTCGCTCGGCCTCTGTTGACTCACTCACCTTCTTGGAGTGTTGCCATGGCCACTGTCAGCCTGGCCTTAAATGAACCAGATGGGGGTGCTGATGGGGGCGGGGGGGTTCGTACACGGAGAGCAGTGGTGACAGTGAACTGGGAATGAGGTGGAGAGAAAGAGATGGTGACCTGAGGAAAAGGAAAGAAAGAAAACAAATAAGTTTTGTTTTGGCGGGGTAAACATCTTGAGCTTGTCCCTGTTGTTCAAAAGGTGACGTCCCTAGATTACAAACATCAGTGTGTTTCTGTTGGCTTTTCAAAAATATTCCAGTAAGTCATTAAGTCATAATTCCAGCATGTGTTTGTATGTGTATGCATGTTTATACCAGTTGTGTGTTTGATTGTGTGTTACTTCCTTTATGGTATTTTCACAACAATGGCTGTGGTGGACAGGGTATTTATTTGTGGGAGCTGCAGATTACAATCATTATTTTCCATTCTTTTGTTGTAACCCTGAACTGTGTAAGGCATCTGTCAGCAAGACCCTCTGAATGTATGTGTGTGTGTGGAGCCATTGAAACCACGACTACTCACCCGTGACCGCACACTGACGATTGGGTCACTGGCACACACTCATGCATGCTGGAGAACACATAAACACTCACAGAGACGCACACACAGAGACCGTGGCACTGCTTGATGTGGCTCCATTTCCACTCAATCGACTTTGACAGATGTTTTCAGTGACCCTCGAGTCGATAACATTATGTCTCTGCGTCTCCGTATGTGCTTGTGTGTGTGTGTGTGTGTGTGTGTGTCTATCACACCTCGACTTCAGCACTTAATTACTGTCAAAGAAGATGTGTAGCTGGTATTAAACCAACAGCGATCTAGTAAAATCCCAGTGTTAATTAAGATAGGCTTTGGCCCAGCAGGGAGTGTGGTGAGATGGAAACTGAGAGCTTGGTGTGGAAAAAAACGCTCACCAGTAATACAGACATAAATAGACAGAGGCTTAGGGAAGCAATTCTTGTTTTCAGGCATGCACAAAGATAAGGCTCAGACCAAAAGTTTGGTGAAACACTGGTCTATTTTACAGTTCAGAACTTAGTAGGCATGTCACCTCGTACAATAAAAACTAAATAAACAGCTCAGGAAACTCACTGCAACTTTGATAGGAAATTATTTCCGCTGTGGCCCATTAAGCTGAGGTGTGTGTGTGTGTGTGTGTGTGTGCACAAGTGGATGTGAGAATGTGTTTGTTTGTGTGTCTGTGGCTCCAGAGCCAGTTCAGCAGACAGCTGGCCTGTTAGTCTCAGGCAGTGATCAAGAGAGAGATAACACTAAGGTTAGGCCAAGGTCACAAAGAAGTAGTGTGTGAGTGTCTCTGTGTGTGTGTGTGTGTGTGTGTGTGTGTGTGTGTGTATGTGTCCTCACATGAAGTGTGTTGTTGCTGCACATGTTCAGTCATTTCCATCCAAACAACTGTTCTGTGTCTGTGCACCATCAGCTTGGCTCCTGGAAGGAACTCCACATTCAGTTCTTAATCAGTGTTTTCCTACAACACAAGCTTTAGTTTTCCGACTCAGATTTGGAACTTCACACTTCCACATGTAGAGTAAACTTGCAATCCTGCACTCTCAGTTTAACAGTTAAAAGGAAACTACACTGCTTGCCATGTAGCTGTCCTGCCTGCTGAGCCATACCGGCAGTACCTACAGTACCTACCCAGGATGCACTGCGCACAAGCTTCTATCCTTCTCTGAGCAAGTTAGCTGCTGCTCATCAAAATTACACAATGTTGCCAACAAATTCCTGTAGTTTGACCAATTCTTTTTTACATGTAGCTATAACGTTACTGTCACGGCATGTCTATTAGATACATCAGCAACACACAAGGAGCTAAACGGGGTTCCGTATAACAACAAAGCTACTGTTAGCGCTGCAGTATAACGTTCCACACACTACCCTCGTTATTAAGTTGGCTTCAAAAGAGGCTTAACATTTACACAGTTTCTCCTGACTGTCCCTCTATATTACAACATTAGTCCAACACCATCCAACACTGTCTTTTCGAGTTTATCTTCGCAATCATGAAGAAGGTCTCCAGCACACCTCTGTCCAAGTAAGTAAAACTTTAATGCAAAGAAACTCACACACGGACGTCAGCGACAGCATCCAACAAAAACGGCCCATGCTGACATTGATTGCAGCAGAATGATTCAGTTTCTGTTGCCATTTTGGGGCAATTTGATTAAGCTCAGGATCAGGATGGTCCCAGCCGGCCATATCCTCTTGCACGGCTAATGCAGCCGTATCCTTTGTCTCTCCTCTGCATTTCTTCATCTGTGTACTCTGGCTAGAATAAATATAGCTGAATATCCAAGTCAGCCAAAACACCCCTGTAAATGTACCCTTGTCCATAACTCGTCCATCTGCACTCATATTTTGGGATGACATTTTTGCTGGTGGAAACGTAGCTACTTTACAAACTAAGAGAACAAGTTTTGTTTTTGAGTGGCAACACGCCCCCTGGCTCCCCACAGACTGGGACTAGAAATCCAAGCTGAAATAGCCTGTAGTTCTTCTGAGCCTCCATCTACGTCACTATGATGACAGTGGTGATGGAAGAAAACCGATTTAGCAGCAAGAAAAAACTGCTCTCTCGACCAATTTAACATGCACCGAGAGATTTATTTCTTCAAGTGACTCAATATACCATCAACACTCAGTGGACAGCCACATGGCAAGCGGTGTAGTTTCCCTTTAAGGTTAGTCTCAAAGGACGGGTTACACTAGTAAAGTAAATCCATGCAAAATGCATGTCCATTTGAACTCCATACATAATATGGCACTATTTAAATCAAACTGAATTGAATTGAACTTTGACCTGAAAATTTACACCATTGACCAATAAAGTATTGAATATTTTCTATCTCCACAGCAGTCCATACACATATTATATAACACTAAACATTGTACTGATCTCTGCTATCTCTGCTACTAGCAGTTTCTTTTAAAGGTTTTATGCTTTGCCTTCCAGTGAAGACAAACTGCATACGTTGTAATCTTGTTTATCCAGTACTCCTCCCGTCTGCTTCAGCATTCCTCTCCAACCGTTTGGCCTGTTTGATGATTTGTGGCACATTTAAAGCCACAATCCTGTGATCTGTTGGTCGGGATGACCACAAACCCTCAGTATGGCTGACCAAGTCTGCCCTTGAGCCGCTGTGGGCTACACAAACACACGGTGTCACATACAAGACGAAGATTTAAAAAAACAGACGTATGTAGACAGATGTACATGCCCACATATGTACAACTCACACCTACTGCGCGCCCACACATTGACATGCACACACTCCCAAACACTGAGTTATGGGTCTTTCCCACATGCTGTCCCCCTCTGTCAGAAGCCTGTGCTGAGCTGTGGTCCAAACCCAATGTTTTTCTTAATAGAGGGTATGGGTGCTAAAACTATTAAAGGCAGCAATCATGGTCTTAATCATATTGGATTTCTTCATACCAAGCACTTTCCCTGGGAGGGTACGGTGCTGAGAGCTCTGGGTGGTTGGAGGCTGGATGAATATGGAAGTGTATGTGTCTGTGCTTCGCAAGCAAGAAATAGAGAGAGTGAGAAAGTGTGTATATGTTGCTTTTTAATAGCATATTTAATTCCAAAGAAAGACAGTTAAACATAAACACACATACATCCATGCTTTTTTATATAGTAATATTAGTATACATCTGTGTTTATGTATATGGATGCTTTTTACTATGGTAGATGAAGCACCGTTCGATGGAGAGCCTTCAGGTCAAACTTAAAGGATGCAGTAACAGCACCAGAGTCCTGCTAACAAAGATAATACAGAGATAAAGGAACAGCCAAGAATGTGACACGGCAAAATAAAACTGGTAGTAGAAATATGTCACTGATTCATGAGGGGATAAATTCATGTGTGCACCAGACGTGGTGAGATTTAATTCCCCATTGATGCTGTGCTAGAATTATTCCATTAGCGCACACACACACACACACACACAATGCATGCAGCAACCAAGCAAACAAGAGAATGAGCTCAATCACTTTCACCCAGATCTCTCGGCCGCTACCATCTCCTTGACTTTCTCGACTTCTTTCTCTCTCGCACCCTCCCACACACACATGCATACACACACAGAGAAATGAATCAAGGTTGTAAATAAATTAGGGAGATTGTAAAAACATTCTCTAAGCCTTGGCGTAGGCTCAAATCAACAGAGCTGAGTGCCTAAACTGCAGATTTATGAAATAATGAGAGTCTTATGAGGGCAGTTAAATGCCCCGTCTCTGATGCGACAGCCAGCACCGCTCCTAGTCAAGGCCAGCTAGAGGAAGAGCTACTAATCTATGGCCAGTATTGCTGTAACTCCTCAACCACATGCCGTCAAGACTCTGCCTTCCACCTCCAAACCACTGGCAGCATGGAAGTTATTTCCCATGTCCTATCACTGCGCTCTCTCTCCCCCTTCACTACCTCCCACTTGGTGCTTCTGTGAGTTTTCTTTCTGTTTGTTTGTCTGTTTTTCTTCGTCTCTATGTTGGCTGCTCTCTCTGTCCTCACTCTTCTTCACACACAGACACACAAATACTGTTTCTTTCTTACTGTCTCTATTTTCTCTGTCTTTCACACACAAACACAAGCAAATGCATGCATGCATGCACTTCCTTGTCCACATCCTTGTTTTCTCCAACTCTCCTTCCCCCCACATTGATTACTTGCTCTGATGATGCTGGCAGACTCATTCATGGGCTGTTCATAAACATGATTGCATGGCAAGACCAAAACGTCTGGACCACAGTAATTAAGAGTAGCACTTTGGAAGCCTCCTGGCTGACGTCCTAACTTAATAAACTTAATAACTTCTTTCCCCCAAATCTTAGCTGCTAAACACTTTCTGATCAAGAGGAGTCGCGTTTATCGATGCTCAATAAGTAGTCGAATTTAAGAAAATGGGCCGCTGGACTAAATGCAAAGGTCAGAGGTCACCTGACAGATGTTTTAAACTCAGCAAGTTGGCAAAGGAAAATCTCCTTTAGCATCTACTTTGAAATTTAAGTAGATGCTAAAATTTAAGTTTCTTAAATGAAAACAACCTTAAATGTGCTAGCAGTAAAACATAACCTGTGCATCTTACAATTTCTTTCTTACATTTCTTTATTTTTTTTTGCATCCCAGAGGGAACCATATTAAGGACCATGCTTTTGCAGGTTTAAGTCCAAAGTCAACAAGCTAACTAACCAAATATAATAACTCAATCACAACCTTTGAATGGAAGAGGCAACCAAAGTAACAAAGTTGTCCTTTTCAGGGTATCAGTGGGGTGTATGTTTTGTTGGTTTTTGTCTTTTGTCTTCTGTATTGGGTTTTCAAACAATACAGCTTTTGAAAGAATACTTTTCAACATCTGACTTTCATATGAACCACGGGAGCCATACATGTATGCTATGGAAACACTTAATAACATCAGGAACCCCCCATTATACCACTTCTTCATACCTCATTTGCAGTTTTACTCTTACTTTTTTCCTCACCTGTCTTCTTACTTTTCCTTCTCTAGTTTGGTTTTGTGTGTGTGTGTGTGTGTGTGTGTGTGTGTGTGTGTGTGTGTGTGTTTGTGTGTGATGATCAGATACTGTGGAAGTGGATTAAGAAGTGGTCAACTTTACCAAGATTTCAGTCACTTAGTCAGTCTGTTAGTCGGCTCTTCATCTGCTTTTCATTCACACAGAAAGAGCGTGAAACAGAGGGAGGAGAGACAGAGAAATTGGGAGTTTGCATGATGTCTGTAATCAAACTAGGGCAGCACAGAAAAGTTGTCTCATGTGGTTTCATGACTTGTTCATTTGCTTTCTAGTTACACAGCCCAGCGCTGATAAGGTGCCTTCTAACAACTCCAAAGCCATCCACACTTTACATTTTCTGTATTTAACACAAGGAGAAATAGGAAAAAGGCAGTTTGGAGGAATTTACTGACCACTACCTGCTTCGCCTCTGTGACTGCACACAGATCTCTGTGGGGTTCACACACCCTCCAACTCTAATAACAAAACCCAGCTGAAGGTGATCTTACTAACGGCTAACTAGCCAGATAAAATTCCAGCATGTAAAACGACAACTTAGTTACTGGAAGGTGCATTTTTGCCTCTTTTGGCGGAGGCTAAAGAACATTACATGCACATTACAAACACACGCACACCTAAATGGACAAAATGTGGTGCGGCAGGGTTTAAATCTTCCTCTCATTACTGTAAGAAAGGTTGCAGCCAATAAACATTTCCCACCATTAAAATTACTTTTTATATCTGTCAAACACATCAGAAGTATCTCTGGTGGTCCCACAGTTTTTAAGCGCTGGCAAACATTGGTAGTAGATGGGAAGGTTGAAAGCATTTGTATGTGTTTGTGTGTCCCTTTCCACGCTTCATCTAAGGCAGCTTGTTCTGGCCGGGCAGATGATTTGGACTCTGCTTCCTCTTGGATGTGCTGACAGAAGGTTTTGAAACGACAGAGCAGCGTGACCCTCACTCATAGTGTGATTCCCCACCCCCTGAAAACCCTTATTTAACACTCACTCACACACACATACTGCTTGTTCAGAGTCTGTCTCTTTTGTGCCTTAAAGGTATACATTACAATCCTGCTTCGGCTCGCACTGCTTTTCTGCAGGCTGAATACGCTTGCATGAAATTGAACATTTCTCCTGCTGATTTGCCGTGAAATGATGTGCTTGTGTGGGATTACGCCGCGTTAGCTTCAGCATGGAGTCTAATAGAGCCGTGACTGAAGGGAGGAGAGGAGAGGAGAGGGAGTTTGGTCCACTCACTCCTCCTTCTGCTGCTCCAGTCTATTAGACACTCAGAGCACTGTGCAATTTGGACAAAGTCTGTAGTGAAGACAGACACATGTGGAAACACAAACACACAGTATCCACATGCATGCACGTATGCACACCAGCATTGAGTTACAAGTGCATGCTCATACAGAGAGCGGGAGTGTGTACAAAGTGGAGCACAGGAAGGAGGAAGCACATGAAAGCTAAATAAACAGAGATCAGTGACAGTGGTGGAAGGAGAGCCGCCATCAAATGAAAGAAAAGAGAGAATGAGAGGGATGGGTGGGAGAGGGATGAAGGGTTGTTGCTGAATGGTATAATCTAGAGATTTGTCATTGAGAGCGCATAACCTGGGCGGGGAAAGGGAGGAAGGCTGGTGATTGAGGGTTTGAGAATTGATGGAAGATGAAAAAACACGTGTTGTTTTTGGAGGGATGGGGACAGGACTGAGGATGAAGGGGCTTTGGGAGGATGAAGAAAGGAGATGTTGGAGGACAAAACTGCCCAGCTGTCCTCCAGACCTGTTAGACAGAGGAGAGGAGGAGGCTATAGGTCTGCTCTCTCCTCTCTTCTCTCTACTTCTCCTGGTTAACTCTAAACATCTGGCCTTTTTGTCTCGCTTTCTGCCGTATTTTTACTTTACACACCCCGCTGTTTTTCCTCTTTCTCCTTCTTTTCTTCTCATGCTGTCTCTCGCTTTATTCCAGCTCTCTCACTTAATTTTTTCTCTCCTCCTCCTCCTCCTCAATTTACCTTCTACTCCTGTACTGACAGACACTCTACTGAAACACACATGCAGTACATGCAGACGTTAACTCATACATAAAAACCTCTCAGTCATATCCCTTTGATATGAATCTATGCTTTTTTATAGCTATGGACTGCTGCTCTATGCTACTAAAGTATCCACTACTCTGAAGGGGAAATCCAATCCACCTGTCAAATTGTGCAAACACGAGCAATTCACACAAACTCACGAACAAGCACACACAAACCTGAACTAAACTAGTGATTTATTTCAGAAAAAATCAGTTTGACCAAACCTGGCATTACATCATTTGAATATAATCAGAACGATGTGTAATGATTGAAGGTTGCATACTTCACTTGACACGCACAGTCCGAAACCTCTGCAAGGATTCTTCTCTTTAAAAGGAATGAATTCAGTCACCTGGACCAACTGTTTGGACACTTTCTGTTTCTTAATCTGGATCCGGTTTTTCCTCCATTACACAATTTATGCTCATGCAGGAGATTATGTGCTGCTCTCATGTTTCTGCCGGACGTCAGATGTGAACTTTGCAAAGGACAAATAATTCTTAGTCATTAGCCATTAGTCCAACCAAAGCAGCCTCTGAGAGATAAGAGAGAGTGATCGGGGATTTGGGGCTGGAGAAGCACGTTTTAAACATACACGGCTGTTTCTGCCTGCCCCTTTCTCATGCTGTGGAGAAGACGCAGATCATCTGGTTTGGATAGCATCACACATCATAATGGGAGCCGGATAAATCCGATGGAATTCAATGAGAGTTTTTCCCTTGGAAAAAAAAAGCAGACTGTGAAATATGTTAAGATTAGTGGAGGCCATGATGTTAGAGGTGGACTATTAGCTTTGAGGGCGATAAGTTTAGAGTGACCTGATGTAGTGTACAGCTTAGCAAGTCCTTTTATCTTATTTTCCTTAAAACAACTGAAGAAATCTCCAGATAATTTAATTTCTCATGCAGTTCATTTATATCAGTGATTCTATAGAAAATGTTTGAAATAAAGCAGATCACACCGATAAAAATAATAAATGAAACTTATATGTGGGAATCATTTTATAGACCCTAACAGATAAGGTATAGGCTGCACTTTCAACAGATTTTAATAGTTGTGATAACTATAGCATCTTTTAGGAGGAGAATAATGTTTAATTTAACTGAATACATTGATTTTGGCCACATAGGAGAAGTGCAATAGGCTGTACATGTTGTCTAAACATTGACATACCATATCACCTCATCCAATGCAGACACATAAACAGTTGCTAACATCTAGAAGAAACAGAGCAATATTAGTATTGTTGATTGATTTTCATTTTCCTTTTAGCTCTTTTTTGGTCTCTACCAACTCCTGAGCTGAGCTGGCTCTTTAATTTCTAAATGCTCCACTATGTTCAACAACTTGTCTGCTGTTTGTTGCTGGGATTTTTCACTTACAACAGGTGCCTGCTGCAGGTTGAAACAAGGTTGATGAGAGTGAATCAAAACATTAAAATGTTGTGGGCCGTACAACCAGTGAGCTAAAAGATGCTAAAACACTCAACACAAAAGGGAACTGCAGAGTTAGGTGATAATTCTCTGTAGGTTTTTCAGGAGTGATACTCATTAAAGTATACATAGTCATTTGATCTTTTGTTAATATACAATTATAGATTAGTGTAGTTTTAATTGGCCGTTTCTTTAAATTAAGCATTGTGTTTTCACATGTATTTGCATTAGTCAGGGATCAGAAGCAAAGAGGTTGAATCTGACAGAGACTCCACTTCTTTACCTACATGACTCCTGTAATGTTCAGCTGTGTTATCCTCATACATTTACACACAGACTTATTCCTGTTCAACAGCTCTGGGCCCTTGATGTTGAAAGAAAAAAACAAAAATTAGCACAATTTCCCTCTATAATTTTCCAACTCTCTTTAACACCCCACACCCTCTGCTTGTGGGCATTCTCTGGGAAGGACCAGCTGCGTTCTTTTTCACTCCGGATCAAGTGATACTTTATTATTTTCTCTGTTGTGTGGGGAGGCAGGAAAGCTGGGATGACTGGCGCAGCGGCAGTGCTGCCAAGTCAAACAGCAGGGTTTATTTGTAGACAAGTGTAGGGGTGACGGGGGGGGGGGGGGGGGGGGGGGGGGGGGGGGGGGGGGGGGGGGGGGGGGGGGG
>JAVQJL010032105.1:0-30405 GCA_036024295.1 Nannoperca obscura | reverse complement strand
GCCTTATGTTCTCAGCCTCCTCAGATGCAGACCTCATGGCGTCGACCATGGAGTGAAAACGAGGTCCGAACAGCCCGTCTGGGCTGATGGGAGCCTCGATGAGATCCTTCTTTGAGGCTTCCGAGATAGCAGACTGCTGCAGCCACAGGTGCCTGTGCATCATTGTCTGCCATGCCGTGATCCTCGCCGAGGAGACAGCGACGGATGCACAGAGCATTAAGATGGTGCTGGCGGCCTTGTTAATTTCCGCTGCCGGTTCCGGTGGCAGCATGTCGGGCTGGATGGCCAACTTCGTCATGGAATAAGCCAGCAAGGAGATGTTATTCGCCGCCGCTGACGTTTGGAAGGCACACTGATGGGAGCGGTCCACAAAGCGGGCAGTGAGCTGATCCTTAGCAGACAGGGGAAGGGGCCGCCGTCCAGCTAGCATGTTCACCTGCTTTACACCAAAGAAGGCAGTAAGGTTGGACTCCAGAGGAGGAACGGGAGGGCAGCCATGCTCCGTGAGCCCTTCCACCTTGGTAATGGGAACGTAGGTGGAAACCGGAGCCTTTAGATTCCGCGGGTCCACCGCCGCTCCCTCCTGATATCGCCGAATCGCCGGGAAGCGAGGCCATACAGGGTCCTGCCTGACCGGCTGGACAGGGAGGAAAGCCCCGCTCATGTCATCCTGTGGAGCGGCCAAGCCGGCATGTTCCGGTCCAAGACAAGCCTCGCACCGGCGGTGTAGGACGAAGCCCATGATGAACCCGACGCTGCAGTCGGTGCAGACCCAGATCCCGCCGCTCCGTTCTGAAGGTCGTCGAACTTCTTCTAGCTCTTTAGACATGTTGTTCTTGTGCTGCATCTTGCTGAAGAAAAAGGGGAGCCAATTGCACGGTCTCAGTCCAATATATACCCAGGGTGAGACCGCTGATGGTAGGTGGTGGGCGCAGGTGGGCGTGGATCACGCAGGTGGGCATGGACTAAAGTTTTTCAGTGCTGCGCATGCGCGCGAAGGGATAAACCCACTAGTGATAGCCTTAGAGGGCGAAGCCTATACGAAATAGAACTGGAGAGGATCTGCAAAGAAGAATGGCAGAGGATCCCCAAAATGTGATATTTCGGTTTTTCTTTTTTAATAAATTTGCAAAAATGTCTACATTTCTGTTTTTTTTCTGTTAAGATGTGGTGCTGAGTGTACATTAATGATTAATGAACTTTTTCGATTTTAGCAAATGGCTGCAATAAAACAAAGAGTGAAAAATGTAAAGGGGTCTGAATACTTTCCGTACCCACTGTACATATGTGAAATGCTTCGCACTCATCCATATGAGATTTTTCTTTCACATAGCTAGTTAAAGTTTCGTGCTATGTGAGCGTTTCATATGTGTGTGTGCGAGCGTTTCATATGTGTGTGTGAGTGTTTCATATGTGTGTGTGTGTGCGAGCGTTTCATATGTATGTGTGTGAGCGTTTCATGTGTGTGTGTGAGCGTTTCGTGTGTGGGTGTGAGCGTTTCATAAGTATGTGAGCATTTCGTGTGTGTGTGTGAGCGTTTCATATGTGTGTGTGTGAGCGTAAGTTTTCAGAAGTATTTATGCGTGCGTTTCATATGTGTTTGTGTAAGTAAAGTCTGAATTATTTCCTAAACAGCCCCTCATAATGTTCTGATGCTTATCTTTCTGCTACATTACTGACTGTACTGACAAACTACAGCTGGCTAGCTACTTTGCTAACATAGCATATCAGATGTGATAAGCATAAGTGACATGGCAGGCTGTCGGGACAGGGTTATATTAAGAGTGATTCTGAAAAGGAGAAAAATATAATGGACTTGCAAATTAATCACCCAGAAAAAACGCCTCCAGTGTGTAAAGGCCTTTACTATCACAGCCAAAAAGCTTCAACATGTCATGGCTGATGGCCTCCTCCAAGCTAACCACCCCGGGTTAATATGTATTCTGTAAAAAGAACACAGTGGGCGAGGCGGTTGCTGCTTGGTCATGTAGGTGAACCAATACTTTGTCATCATCTGCTCTTTGTCATTACATTGTTTAGTAAGTATTTGGAGGATGGTGCTTGGGAAATGTTGAGAACTACAGGTTAAAACATGTTATATTGTTAGGTAACAACATTTCCCCTCTCTGGGGTATTTTTATAAAATGCTGTTTCCTGACTTTCTATTTCACTATCAATGTTATTGACACCTTTGAAGAAATTGGATCACTGCAACTGCAAAAATGAAAAGAAAGAGCAAGGAAAACCTGAAATAAGGTGCCAGTGGTCTTCACCAGTAGTGCTGTAATGTAATGTAAGTGTAAGTTGTGTGTTTGTAATGTTTCCAGTCAGGTTGCTTTCTATTGCTCCTCTGTAAAAGTAAACAAGAACTTGGCAGGGGAATTTTGCCCTCTAAAGTTTGCTTAAGAAATACAACCATTTCTGAGGTTTCTTTACCAGGCTAGAGATGTGTGAGCTTCTCTGTAAGGGTGATTCCCAGGAACATCAGCTCCACTCATGTATAGAAGAGCTTGTGTCTGCACCTCTTTTTTTCTTAAATCAACTATCAGCTGCTTGGTTTTGTTGACATGGAGCAGTAGGTTGTTTTCTATGCACTACTGATTTCATCCCAATATGAATTCTCATCATTGTTTGTTATGCAGGTGATGATAGTGTCATCCGCAAACTTCACAACAGATGTTGGGGGTTGCAGTCACGGGTATACAGCGTGAACAGGAGAGGGTTGAGCACACAGCCCTGGTGGGCTCAGAAGGTGTCTGTTTGTGAGCAGGTCTAATAGTTACAGAGTGTAGTAGGCAGGAGAAGCAGGGAAATATGGACTGATTGACCAAAATCGGGGCTGGGGTGTGGACATGCTGATGGAATTTAGATAAAACCGTTCTGAGATTTGTTTGGTTAAAATCACCAGCTACAATAAAAATACAATCATGTTGTTTTGTGTGACTGTTGAAGACCTCATACAGTTCCTGTAGTGGAATGTTAACAGTAGCAACAAAAACACTGGTGAACTCTCTGGGCAGATATTATGGTCCTATACCTATACCTTAACATTAAAAACGTTGACCATGTTTGAGCACCAAACATCACTGATGTAAAAACAACGTCTGCCTTCCCTCATCTTACTGCTATAAGTGCTATAGCTCAATCTAGGATGTTGTGGTGGACTCCACTTTACAGAGACCTGACTCAGGTCTCTGTAAAGATGTGGCCAGTAACACTCTCTGATTCCCTGTTGCTGAGTTAGCCTCCATTTTATTTTTTTGCAACAAACTTCATTAGCCAGAACTTTTCTACCAGAAAAAAATGCAATATGGTTACACATCTTATCTCGGCTCTCTTCACTTTCGTCCAGCTGGACTGGATGGGTGGTCGGAAGATATTGTGGACAGTGATCGCTTCAAGGTTCACACTTAATCCAATCCCTGTGCTTAATTTTTCAATGTTGAGGAGTATATTTCTGTCATAGGTAATATGTGCTTTGGTAACAAAGACAGAAAATAAAACAAAAACATAGCAAAGTTCAAAGGAGCTGACATCTGCACATGTCGCCATTGCTATAGTTGAGGATTTTCATGGAGGTATGTGGTGGTACGTGCAAAGCTGACGGTAATAAGACTTAAAAGGTGGAGCTAAATAACAAAAATATGTGTGGGTTGTCCCTCTACCAGCCACCCAACACTGATGTAACTTCAGTTCAACTGAGATTCATCAGCCTTCAGATAAACTAATAAACCAACCTGCTGATTGACTCACTTTCATCAGCTGACAAGAAAAGAAATATGTCTTCTACACTGTATAAGTGTTTTTTCATTTAACCTATTTTAATGACACTTACCACATAACCGCAATGTCCCTAGTTCAATTCCAGTTGTAGACATTAATTCCAAGTCTCTCTCCTCTTCTTCTTCAAGTACTGAAACATTAAAAAGTAAATCTGGAGCACTTGTTGACAGTGAGCCTGATTCTTGTATGTCAAGTCTAACATAAATTATGGTATATCTCTGTTAGCATATTGTACCCCATTTACTCTCCCTCTGTCTTTCTCTTTCATGCCTTTTATTTGTATTTTTGTCTCCCTGAGCAAATTATGCCTGGGGTTCTAACAGCCTATTTCTCCTGCAGCCAGGGACACACTGTTTGCTTTTCACATGCAGCTCTTGTCACCTCATTTGAGGTGACATTTCTCTGTCTCCACATTATTCTGTCTGTGTTTTTGTCTCCATGTCTGTATAGTTACTTATAGCCACATGCAAATCAATTACCATCACATAAGCCAATGGTATCACCAAATTATCATATCACATCATCTTTCTTAGTATGATTTTTGTGCACTGGCATTTAGCAAATATACAAATAAGAATACACTTTATTCATATTATTTCTTGTAGTGTAAAACACCACAGTGTACATTTTAATTATGCTTAAAAAACCCAGACTTGTCTGTGTCTATAACTCTGTCCTGACTCATGAGGATTAGTTTTGTTCTAATGGTTGTACGGTTGGATATTTATAGCTGATTAAATTATGTGGACTAACACTAACCCAACAGCCTGTGTGTGTGTGTGTGTGTGTGTGTGTGTGTGTGTGTGTGTGTGTGTGTGTGCGTTGTGAGAGTAAGGCCTAGCAAAATAGTACACCTTGTAGAATCATACAGAAACAGCTTCAGTCATGCTGGTTTCAGACAATTGTATATGAGAATACATGTATAAATTCATACAAACACACACACACAGCTTCAAGTTCTCAGGGGTATTGTCAGTGCCATCCAATCCTCTTTCAGCACCTACCAGACTACACACACGCACGCACACACACACACACACACACAGATAAGAGAAGGGATAGGCTTCAGTTACATATAGGCCAGCTAAGTCCTGAGAAGTGTGTGTGTTTATGTGCATGAACATGCTTGTGTTAGCCTTGGAGAACTATATATAGTTCCTTGTCACTTATGAGTGTGTGTGTGCGTGTGTGTGTGTGTGTGTGTGTGTGTGTGTGTGTGTGTTTGATTGTTTTATCCCAAACAAATATATACAAATATGACTTATATAGTTGTAATGTTTTTTGTTGCCCATGTATGGTCTTTCTTACCATCCGTTCAGACAACATGTTTACAGGACAGGATACTAACACTCTCTGGAAGCTGGTGTTCTACTACTACTGAACTACTCTTTGTGCATAAATTTGTAAATGTGTTCATTAAAACTTCTACATCAACTAATCAATACATTTTATTGTGTGAACCATATAATACTGTACATGACATAAAAAGGTTTATAAAATAGAATTTTGTCCCTGTACAGGCACCAAACCTAACAGTATTTCTTTGTATTTTCAGTATGAACCACTAGCTGCATGTTGAATGTTTAGTAAAACAGAAAACAAAGTGACTACATGTATTAATCAACAAGAGCAGTAATGCACTGGTTTCTGTACATCAGCAATACTGCAGTTGAAGCAGAGTTTTATTGTGGACACGCGAGTCATCAACTTGTGTGAATCAGAGAAGTGAGTACGGAAGGCAAAGGATACAGTAGGGACCAAAACCTTTGTCACGGGCTCGACAGCTGTACACACAGCTGTTGTGTTCCCTGTTGTTGGTTGACATTTATGTCAACACGAAGCATCCAGAACGTTAGTCAGTTTAACACAGAAGAGAACAATATTAGCTTTTTTATCTTCAGGAGGACCTCATGATGGGTCCATTATTTATTATTACGTGTCGCACCTCCCCAGCAGCAACTATTCACCTGCACAGCGCATAACTCACGCCTTAAACCACAAATTGTACTACTTGTGTAATTGGGGTAATTTAGAAACAATTTCTTTATCACACAGTTTGTCCATCATAAAGTGCTGAAAAGTTGTAAAATGTAAGATCCTGGTTATTTTCAGTCCAAGAATACAAACATGAACCTCAAGAAATCCAAATCAGTGGAAACCATGTCTGATCTTCAGATCTTCATTTATTTTTTTATCCACAGAAACTGCTGGAGAGCTGGAGACGGACCTGCTCACCCCAATGGAGGAGAGAGAGGAGGAGAATGGCATGATGGCAAAAGAGCAAGACGATGAAGGCAAGAGGCAAGGACATCCCAGTGTAAATACCCAGAATTCCATCACAGAAAAAGAGGAGAACTGTGTGGAGGCTGGTACAGAGATGGAGGAGAAAGGGAAGGAGAAGGGAATGGAGGAAGGAGAGATGAAGAAAGAGATGGAGGCAGAGGTGAAGGTGGAGCTGTGTCAGTCTGTGCCAGGCCTGCAGATGAGCTTTATCCGAGGCACTGACCTGTTTGGCTATGTGGGTATCGAGGCAGTGCTGGACCAGATGAGGAGCAAGACCATGAAGGCCGGCTTTGAGTTCAACATCATGGTAGTTGGTGAGTCTCAACAGTGGCTTCCAAGAATTCTTTAACGTGTAGCAGGATATCCATGACATTACTTGAAATGTTGAGATTATCAGGGGCAGGCATAGCCTTTGTTATTCAGATTAATTTATTAACTTTATATTGTTTAACTGTAACCATGGCCATAATCTTCTCTAAGTATTTTTATTTTTTCAGCCTTAACCACACTAACTTAAGGGAGCAGAGATGGCCTCATGACTCAGACTCTTTTCAAAAAATAATAAAATTCAGCAGAATATCATTCACCACTGTTGCGTGGTGCAGTTTCAGTGGAGTGACAGACCAAGGTGCCAAGTAGCTAGAGACAAGGAACTCATTTTGTATCTAAGTAGCTAACAGATGGTTGATTTAGAGTAAGTTTGACTACAGTGTCAAAGAAAAATCTAGAATTGTGTTTATTGTTTCTGATAAAGCGAGATAAATAGGTTGCTTTTGCATTCCATTCTTCTAAAAGCCTGCTTAAGAGCACGTGTTTCGTCTGTAAACCAGGGTGTAAATCTCTTTGGTCCTCTGGTTTTGGTAGAAAGAGGTACAACTGAATCCTGGAGACTAGAAAGAGCTATGTTTAAGTCATCAGTGCCTTTCGCTGCACTGAAAGGATCCAGGACCACATGGAATCACTCAACAAATGCAGCTAAGGTTGATGAGCCAATGTGGCGAGTGGTGAATACACCAATATTACAATGCTAGGCTAGTGTTGCTTCAGATTTAATAATAATGTGATCTGCCACCACAAAACTGCATTTAATGTACAATCCTATTGTATAATGACAAATAAAAAACGTTAAATCCTTGAGAGTGACAGGTGAGCAAATTACAAGTTTCTTCTAGCTTTTATGTTAACAGGTTATTTAGAGCCATATACAAGTTTCCCCTTCATTAACATTTTTTCAGAAGTAAATTTGTATAGGACACTTACTATTTCTCAACCTTTTTACAACATGCCGAACAGGCTGAACGAATAGATATGACACAAAAAAAATCCAGAGAGAAACTCTAGCAGGAACTCGGACTATGCAAAACGTTATTTAGGGTTAATGCCTGTTAAAAAAAAAATTCCTGAGATAACTGTTATGATTTGCCGCTAAATAAATATCACTGAATTGAATTGAATTGTGCAGTAAGTATATAGTGGTTTATGCTTGGTAAGTGTAGAGTAACCACAGTGGGTATTGTAGGGATGTATGTCTCTCTCTCTCTGTATGTGTATGTGTTTGTGTGTGTGTGTGTGTGTGTGTGTGTGTGTGTGTGTGTGTGTGTGTGTGTGTGTGTGTGTGTGTGTACATCAGCTAAAATGTGTGCATGTGTTTGTGAGCCAGTATTCTCTTGTTAAAATGTTCTTTCACTGATTCTTTGGACAATCCAAGAGCTCCACAGAGAGGTCACCGTCTGCTGAGCCACTGAGCGAAACTCTCCATTGTGTCAAGCTTGCAGTTTGACCAGTTGCACTCACATGATAGCCACCAGGTCACTAGGATGTAATATGATTTCCTAATAATTTTTTGTTTTCCCTTTTCACATCACAAGAAGCGTGTGTGTGCGTGTGTGTGTGTGTGTGTGTTATGGGGGTTCAATTCAATTTTATTTATATAGCCAGCCATGTTGCCAGGTCTATTCCTCATAGAGATAATTAGCTTTTCATATTAAAAGAGGAAGTATGATTCTGTGAAGAGGAAGTGTTTTTGAGAGTTGGGTTGTCTCTTTCCTGCCACGCACACGCACGCACACACACACACACACACACACACACAGAGAGAGAGAGAGATACACCTCCCCTACTGTTTGATTGAAAACAGGAAGTTTCCCCTTGATAATCATTGCTAGTTGTTTACTTTGTGTAGACAATGACTTTATGACAAATAAGTTAAAGGTGACTTTGATAAATGCGAAGGTGTCCAGACCTTCATATTGGATCACACAATCCATGACAGGTATGCAGGGCGTGTCGTCATCAAGTCTGTGAGGGCACTGGGCGGTGAGAACGGACCTAACTTGTTCTAATGTACGTGATGAAAGCCAAAAACTTGACCTGTAGTCCAACACACTGATAGTTATTGTGGACAGACCTTAATGTAATCCACATTGGTTAAGAGATGAGTGCAGTCTGCTGCTTTAGATATCATAAGTTTCCAGAGACAGATATACTAGTGGAGGGGGAGAGGAGGTCTTTTTATGTGATTCTCTTGATCAATATCAAAATAATATATTATTTCATCGAGAATATGGGAACCTGACAGAACAGGAGACAGCATACAACATATGCATGTTAAACAATTTGTTATTTTTATATCCATTTAGGAATGTTTGTTTATATGTTCCAGTGGGTTTATCAGAGCTTTTTTTATTAAAAACAGCTGCCTGCTACTGATAATAAGGCTGAACTGAGCGGAACTGCAGAGTTGTTGATAATTCTCTGTTGGTTGGTTATCAACTATAACTTCTGTATCAGTGCTAAAAAACTATTAATACCCAGCCCTAGGTGCGACAAGAGCTTTATTTGGGGGCCTCTCTTAACCAATACCTGTTAAATTAAAATATGTGAATAAGTAGACATGGCAGAAATCACTGCAGACTCTTACATACATTTTGAGAATGGTTTAATGGTACTGGTTTATGTGTCTGCAGGTCAGAGTGGTTTAGGAAAGTCCACGCTGGTCAACACTCTGTTCAAGTCCAAAGTGAGCCGAAAGTCCTGCACGCCCAACTACGAAGAGAAGATCCCCAAAACAGTCAAACTGCATTCAGTCAGTCATGGTGGGACCACACACACACACACACACACACACACACACACACAGGCATGAAATGACCTCCTTGTCCATCAAAATTAATATGTGGGTTTGTTCCTTTATGTCTCACAACCTATTTACTTCTTCCACAAATTAGGTAGGCTGTAATTCTTTGTCATTTTATGGAGAAATTTGAATGATGAAGGTGATGTGAAAATCACTTTTGAAATTGCAGCAAGCATTTCAAGGTGAAATGCTCACCAGTGTGTGTGTGTGTGTGTGTGTGTGTGTGTGTGTGTGTGTGTGTGCATGCATGTTGCTTTAAAAGGAGTCCTCAGGCCAAATACATGAAATGTAATTTATCTTCTGAAGTTCCTCCACACAGTCTGTCTTTGTTAGAGGAATGCTCTTTTTCATCTGTTACTTCAACCAAGAATGTGAAGCTGCAGACCATGACATTCTCCATAAACGTCTTCTCCTGCACTCTCACATGTATCTGTGTAAATGTCACGTTTGTCACGTTTATACTCTGAACACTCTGAAACATAGAAGAAATGAAAAAACTGTTCTGTAAAAAGTCTAAATATGGTCATGGTTCAGAAGCAAACTTTCTCCTTTTAATGTTCACTAACTATTTACTGGTTATTGAAAGTGACAGGATGGTCTCTTATTTATAATGGTGATATACTTAAAGGGTGATTTTGAAATGGGGTAATATTCTTGAGTATACAAGCAAACTTATACTGTTATAGGATAAAGGCTCCAAATAGACTGAATGAATGAAGTGCAGCTTATTGATCTGATCTTTGTTGAACGTCCCTCTCTGAGCCGTCCTCCCTTCCCCATCTCCATGTCAACTGCATAACCAATGTGAAAGTAGCAAGTGATTTAAAAAGAGGTTCCTTATCATTTTCATGAAATTTTAAGTTTTAAGATAATAAGAAATAGCTATCATCGTTGAATTTCTGTACCACGGCAATACAATTACATGTATTTAATTTTGTGATGGAATGGCTCAAACCACAAGACACACTTATTTTAAGTAAAACAAAAGCAAGTTAAGTCCAGCTAGCAACTCCAAGAGGCTGCAATATTCATTGCATCCCATGGTAAGAAAGTGTTGAACAGAACAAACAACATATTGACAATTTTTCACTTTAGAGCCTTACCAGAGCTAGAGGAAAGGTCACGATGAAAATTAAATCAATGAATCATTAAAATCAATGAAATCCTCCTCTGGGGAGCTGATATGCTCAGCAAAGATCAAGTCAGTTTGTGTGTTAGATTGTGATATTTCCTGTGTACAAGTGGAAATTGCGACTTGAGAGTAAATCTTGAGGAAGGGTCAGTCAGAGTCAGTCTTTAAATGACAGTAAAGATCCAAAGCTAATTACATGGAATAATAAGTTTAGATGTGTCGTTTAGTTGATAATCCAGACCTCACCATTGCCTGGAAGCAAATGGTCAAAGGGGTCTCCAGAATCGTTAGCTTGCTCTGGACCACAGTGCTGACTGAACATATAAATTGATGGTCTTTTAATTCCGTTCATGGAGGATGCTCATGAACTCAAGGTGGTGTGATGAAGAGATAAGGAAGTGAGACTCTTCTCCACATGACAGGACTGTCAGAATGAAACTAGATCTTAGATCCATTTCTCTTTAAAGGTATCCCAAGTGAACCAGTGCTGACATTTAGCTCTTTATTAAAGGTCAAACACTACATGGTCATTGTGCTATATTTTATGCAATTCATGGTTATTGTTTAATTTGTTAGTAAAGACAATTATCTGTTTCCATTGTTGCCTTAAGCCTTCCCAGTCACGTCTCTCACTCTGACCTTTATAGAGTCTTTACATTTACCACCTCTGCTTCAGCGACAGACTGAGAGGTGTTTAGAGTCTCACCGCCTCTGGCAACAAGCTCTCCCCTCTATAAAAATCCTTATGGTGGAAACTTCCCAGAAGCTTCAAATCTGGAGTTAGACATCTACACTTACTAGCACCTCAATATTTCCCAACACTCAGTGTGCTGTCTAAGGCTATGCTGACCTCATTGCCTATAAATCCAGTAGAATTTGGGAAGTTGTAGTTGCACAACTACAACCCTCCAGCAACTGTAAAGCCTGTTAACACATGTGCATGCATGAATGCATGCGTGCATATGCATGCATGCAAATGTGTGTGTCTCACTTGTGGCTTTGTTGTCCCCCTGCATTGTGGACTGAGTGTAAAAGAAGTGTCAAATAAAATCTGAGACTGAGGTGCAAGTTCATTAACAACAACAAAAAGTAATTTAATTATTTTCCAGTCCTGTCCCCAAACAGAAAAAAAAGCTCCTGGTCATTAATCATGGTTTAGAAAATTTCACATTTCTTCATTCCAGTTGTTTGTAAAATATAATGGCACTCTACACAGTCATTTAGTTGTTTAGTATTGTGCCTTTCAAAAGATTGTCATGCTTGCTGTTGGCTGCCATGTTGTTTAAATAAAGGAAATGGATATGCACTGGTGTTAAATTACTAAACATAGAATTACCACTGATAACTTCTGCCCACAAAACCTCACCTCGCTGTAGCACTTTCAGACACCCTTTTATGTTAATCTGTTGGCAAATTTAAACTTGGTCTCATGTTTTAATAACTTGGTCACTTTTATGTAAAAGTCATGATTACTTACTAGGTTGGACCTGCAACAGTTCTGTATGACTTTCGACACGGCACAAGTCTGAATTGACTGCTGTCAGAGTAACGTAAAGGCTGCAGCAAGGTAAAACGTGGAAAGAGAAAGATCAAATGTGTATCTTGTACAGCTTTCTAAAATCCTTGTAATAAAGGTATTATTATCTTATGTGCAAAATAATTTTAATAAACTAAGAAACACAGTGAAAGAGCAAATTTTAAGTTGTTGAGGAGATTTTTCCAGATCAAATGGGTCCTTAAAATGTATTTATTGCTTGTGATGCGTCAGGCACAGAGAATGGTAAAATCCCTCTACTTTTATGTAATTTCTTATAAAAATCTAAATTTTAATAATGGCAGGATTCAGGATGGCAGGATTTACATGTAATTGTTAGAATCAGCACATAATGCATATTCAAATGTCCAGGTTGTGATTGAAATTTCTGCTATTTGACACATCAGCATGAGGATTTGCTGGATTGTCTGGTTACTGTAAACTACCCCGATGTGGCAGAAACCTTTGGAACTACTGCACATGTAACACCCCCTGTCATTGTCCTTCTCTGTGTAGTGATCGAGGAGAAGGGGGTGAAGATGAAGCTGACAGTGATTGACACTCCAGGATTTGGAGACCAGATTAACAACGAGAACTGGTGAGTGGCAGGAGGGTGGAGGCAGAGAAGAAGATGGTGCTTTGCAGAACTAGCTGGTTACTGTATCTGAATCCAAACCAGAAAACACAAGGGTTCATGGGAAATGTAGTCTTTATTAGAAGAAACTCAAACATTAATGACCATTATAGTTATTCTGTACCAAGTAACCAGTTAATTTGACAAAAGATGCAAATGCAGCAGGGTCTGTCAGGTTTTTCTTCTCAGAGAGTACCATTCATGTCATAGTGGTTCATTTTTGAGTACTTGTCATGGGAATTGTTGAAACTAAGAAAAATATAGAAGAATGCCGACCTTATTTTAAAGAAATGAGCAGAATGTCACTCACCGACTCTCCTCCTTGCTACTCTCTCCAGCTGGGAGCCCATAGTTAAGTACGTCAACGAGCAGTATGAGAAATACCTGAGGGAGGAGCTGCATGTCAACCGCAAGAGAAGAATACTCGATAGCAGAGTCCACTGCTGCATCTACTTCCTCCCTGCCACTGGACACAGGTCAGTGTTTTTTCACTGCTGGGCTCAGCACTAACACAAGGCTGTTCACTGATTTATTTATGTTTCTATCCAAAAGGCAGGTTGCATTTTATAGTCTCACATATTTTAAATGTTTCTGTCAATATGTTTCAGTTTGAGTGTAAATGTGAGTCACACACACTGTATAGCAAGTGTTCGTGATTTAGACAGAAAAAAGAAAAAAAAGACATTGGTTTGTGAGCTGTAGAGATCTTCTAATGAGTAACGCATAACATCCAAAAGACAAGGTTGACAAGCTATGTCCAGCTTGTGCCAGTGATTTAACATAATGCACATCATATAATCGCAGCTTTAGCCTGTAGTTTGGATTTACTGCTCACTGCCATTGTTGTCTGTAAATAGCAGAGATACTCACAAGTCAAGTCCAAGTCAAGCCTCAAGTCTTTGAGCTAGAGTCCAAGAAACCAACAATGAATGTATCCTATTAGCATGTAATGTTGAAGTATTATCTGTGTACAGTGTACATAGACAGTGTTTTACAGTGTTACATTTCTGTGCCAGTGTGTTCCAAACCAGCAATCCCTCTTTGTTTTCAGGTTACGCCCCATTGATGTTGAGTTTATGAAGAGGTTGGGGAAGATAGTGAGCATTGTACCTGTCATCGCCAAAGCCGACACACTCACCATTGAGGAAAGAGAGGAGTTCAAAGAGAGGGTGATGAATCACTTAATTTTCTTCAGATGATGTTCTGATTGTGCAACGATGTGGTTTCTTGTATTAGTGGATCTTCACTAGACCACCTGACACCATGCATGTGTTCAGCTCTCGGATTTCCTGCCTTAACATATAGCCTTCAGTGTAAACAAATTAACCTGACATGTTTGACCTGTGTTTAACCTTTGACAGATAAGGCAAGACTTGGCAGCCAATGGGATTCGTGTTTATCCCCAGAAAGAGTATGATGAAGATCCAGAGGAACACATCGTCAACGAGAGGATTAGGGTAAAGTCTCATCTCCTGTCATTTAGTCACATCAAGAATTTACTTTGTTTTCTAATTCTCTTAATTATACTAGATTTAGTATAACTTAAACCAGTATGTTGCATTATAATATGCAAGCCTTATATAAACTAATCGTTTTTACTGTGCAGAGATCAGCACCTCCAATAATTAATTAACAGTTCACTGATACTGTAGAACTCACAATGTATAGCAGCAGATATATTAACAAATGCAATGGCGGATGTATCTCAGGTGCTCAAAAATAATCGTCTAACCTTGAATCTTAAAAAGACTTAGTCACTGTGTTTTTACATGAGAAAGAAAGCAAAAGAGAAGCTTAAAATCAAATTCGATCCAGAGGAAATAAAGGAAGTCAGCGATTTTACATTTTCAAGTGTCATTCTGGACGTAAAAAATATATACAAGACTGTGAAGGCAAACCTGACTTGTTTTAAAATTACATTACATACCCCTTAAGGCAGCTCACCTATTCATGCATGCTATGCTACTTTCATATTTATCTTATTGTGTCACTGTATGGAGCCAGGCTTCACATTTAGCTGTCAAACCAAACTATACAAACAAGCACCTTAAATAATAGATCAAAAACAAATCAAATGCCAACACTGCACAAATACAAGCTTCTTAGTAATGACAGCTTTATCAAGTTTTCTTTTATCAAATTGATTTTTAATTGTGTGAACAAGCTTGCCCCAGCTGTACCTTGTCCATATATGGTGGCTGTGGCGCAGGAGGTAAGGCAGGTCATCCATCAATTGTCCTCCTGTCCATGAGAAAACATTTAATAAAAAGGTGAAACAAGCCAAACCTGCCATCTCTGATCATATGCACATGGACACGTACACATAGACAGAGGAACAGACACACTTAATGATGATATATTATGACCTTTTAAAACAGAAAAGCCTAACCAGGGACAGGAGTGACAGATTAGCCTTGTCTAGAAACCCTATATGCAACACATCGCTATCATGTTATTGTAACCCGTTTTGCATTGTCCCTGACAAATAAACTGAAAAATGTATAACTGACTGAGACATGCTCGTATTATGTGTCCAGGAAAGCATTCCCTTTGCTGTGGTGGGAACAGACAAGGAGCACCAGGTGAATGGAAACAAGGTGCTGGGCCGTAAAACAAAGTGGGGAATCATTGAAGGTAAGACCTTAGTTTAACATCAGTGGAACCCCATTTACATGTTATCATTTACTTCTTACAGTTGCCACTGAATCAGAATCAGGTTTCCTTTGGTATATTGGTGTATAAATAAGCATATTATCTGTGTACAGATTGTGATCTCATTTTGGCAAAGCATATGCATATCTCAATGCAGTGAACAGTTTCTTATACTACCATTTCACACCTGCACTTCTTACTGCAGTCAGACATCCAGTTTTTCCACAGCCACAGCGATGACAATGATCGTGTAAGATGCAGCTATGACATCTGTACCTGCAGCAGAGATGTTTGCTTGCCATCATGTCATTTCCTGCTTCAGTGACAATGATATTTTTTCTTCTTGTATGCCCTTTTCAGTTGGCTAACAACAAAACTCAGTATAGAGTGGCACAGACAGCTGGTTGACCAAATTATTATTTTATGGTCACAACGTCATCTGACAAAATTAACATGAAAACAGGTTTATGAGAAGAGCTGGGCAGTTAGCTATATTAATGTTTAAAAATTAAGAAAAAAAGTTAACAGACAACATAAATGTCTTCTTATCTTAGTTTTTTCCATGTGTTTGTTAGATGTCAGGTCAGTTACTGCAAGTTGGTCTTTCTGTCATATGAAAAGAGACTGGATTTAGTTTGTAGAGTATTTCTTTGTGATTTCTTATTGGCCATTCGGCTCCAAGGCAGTCTCTGAATTATGTTTTTGTAATTTCAACCATGAAAAAATTCCCATTGGCTATTCTAGTCAGTTTACATCTATGTAAAATGTATCTTTTTCTCCTTCCACAGTTGAAAATGTGGCGCACTGTGAGTTTGCCAACCTGAGAGATCTACTTATCAGGTGAGTTTCACTGTGCTCCTACAATTAGTTTATCATAAAAGAGATTTGCGAGGTCCATAAAAGTAATTGGAGGGACAATATTCAAGATGAGGGTCACGTGACAGACCGAAGCTGAAGGCAACTACAATGCTAATGTAGTTAAAAAGATGATTTTCAATAATCATTTTATGCAGAAGTGTAACCATTTTAATGACCCCCATCTTGCATGTCATAGCACTCCTAGAGTCACTCTACAATTGAGGCGTTATTAGGCACACACACACACACACACACACACACACACACACTGCTGCTTACCCTTGCTGAAACAGCTGTGTCTGAACATTTTTGTAATTTTACAAAACGTTTTTCATTCTTCACACTTATATCAGTGTTCTCGGATCAGTGAACATGGAACGTGTATCTTACAGTGTATCTCTTTAATCAGCAAATGGAGCTGGCTGAGGTGTCATTATGTGAAGTATGGAACTCGTTCTTAGAGCTCCCTGTCATGGCCCCAGGCAATACACAGTTCTGACGAAGCATTCTACTCAAAGTTCATAAATGAATCTTCATAGGTGGAAGCCAGCTGTTTCAGCAGTTATTAGGCCACAGCT
This sequence comes from Nannoperca obscura, assembly GCA_036024295.1. NCBI lineage: Eukaryota > Metazoa > Chordata > Actinopteri > Centrarchiformes > Percichthyidae > Nannoperca > Nannoperca obscura. Next base: position 13,815 of record JAVQJL010032105.1, on the reverse strand, counting down.
TCTCATAATTGTCATCCACAATTAATTTGAATAACAATGTTGACAAAGATAGTGCAGATAAAGATTACAATAAAAGAGTGCATTTTCCTACAATGTGAAAGAACCGTTCTGATTTGAATCTGTTTTGATCATTGGCAGGTGGCCATAGTGTTAATGAGGTGATCCCTGGTTAGCTCATCATGGATTATCCCTTACATAACATCAAATCTATTATTCTTTATTTACTGCACTGTGAGATAATCCACTGACACAAAACACTTCTGCAATGCACTGCAGAGGGAATGTAGATTACAGTCAAGTAATGTGGACTGTCAAGTCAAGTTTATTTATATATCACATTTCATATTCATTGTGGTTCAAAATAAAAAGCCAAACTGCAGGACTGTGTTGCTTGTATAAATAGACAGAGAGGTGTGTCCACATTCTAGACAAAGTCATCACTTTTACCAGCATTGTGACCAAAAAAGAAGTCGACAATAAAAACATAAATAACTAGCAGCTCTTTTAATGTTGTCTACCTTCTTGCATGTATCAAATGTGGCATTGAATATGTAGGATCTGTGCTGATCCTAAATCAGCTGTTGCAAGACACTTTCCTAATTGTTGTGGCAATGTGGATCAAATTTTACTCCAATGTGAATGCAGATATGTCTTCTACCGTAAATACTACACCCCAGTGGATTAAATGAAGAATTAGATATGGCCTGTTTTCTGTGACTTTATCTTATTATCTTTTTATACCCGCGGGTCCCATTCCCACTGTACAAGCTAACATTTGTATGTGTGTATATATAGTAATGTTTGCTTGTATACTATACAGTACACATATACATATTGTACTGTATATACATTGCCTTTGATTGAGAGGGGTATAACATGCAACAAAGGCCCCCCGACCGTGGACCCCAAACTGTGGACATTGCAGTTATGTGGTACATGCCGTAACCATTAGGCTACCAGGGTGCCCCACTCTTTTACTCTTTGGTTCTCTTTACATTTATTCCAATCAAATTAGTCCCATTGGGAACATTTGGTGCCAGAAAGAAGACTCAGAATCTGAGACTACCTCAAATTCAGGTAAAGCAGATTCTGTCCTGGTTGTCATACAGTGGACTAGCTATAGTGCTATATACTTTGTCAGAACTGCTAGTTGGATGGTCGATAGCTTTAGAAACCTCTTCCTGCCACACTTCAACACCAACATTCACGCCCACTTCACGCTTCAGCCGAAGTATGAAAGGTGTGGGCACCTCAAGACTGCCACTGAAATGGAAGAAAATAGACTTCGGTCTGTTTACCGTGCTGTATAGACAGCTGGATTGATAAAAATCCTGTATCTGTTAAACGCGGCTGAAACAGCTTCTGTATAAACACACAGATGTAATGTCAATCTTCTTTTCCAACTCTCCTTCTCCTTCTAATTTCAATGATTGTAAAAAAAATAAAATAATTTCAGATTCTTGTGATTGTTAGCTCAAACAGTTGAGACTGACTGACATATCAGATATGTAAAATGTATCACTTCCTAAAGAAGGACCTGCTAGCCGCAGGGACACAGTCTACAGGGATATTCATGAATTGCATATCAGTCTGAATCCGATTCATCCTGCAGAGAGTAGCAAAATGAATATCACGTTCTGATTCTTTCTGTTTGTGTTTTCTTAGGTCTCACCTGCAGGACCTGAAAGACGTAACACACAATATCCACTATGAGACCTACCGTGTACGACGGCTCAACGAGAGCAACATGAACTTCAGTGAACTGGGGCTGTCTACCTGGCTGCTGGAGAACGGAACTGCTGAAAAATGTGAATCAGAGAGCCACCTCTGATCTCTCCATCAGCCTCCTTCCTACACCGCCAGAGGAGCACTGATGCCCCTCATCCAATCAGAATGAGAGATGGGAAAAATAAATCTTTTTTTTTCCCCACATAAAAAATTAGATGGAGAAATTATTTTTTAAGTTTGTTTTTTTTTCACTATGGGAAAACTAGTGGATAGTTTTTAAATGAGAAATTCTATTTGAGTTTTTAAGACATGCATCAAATACGGATATATTTTTGAATGTGAGCTCATACATATTTTCTGGAAGGATGGTGACATATACAGGGCAGGGGAGAGCAGGCAGCACAACATGGCACAATGAGAGGAAGCATAAACATAAGTCTCCCACTGGCATCTTGATATCTGCTATATATGGTATAGAAGATAACAGTGGGATGGTATAATAAGGTATAAATGGTACATTATATAGCCAAAAGTATGTGGACAGTCCAGGCCTTATCACCCAACAATAGGGTTGGAACTCACTGATGCTCTTGTGGCTGAACAGGAGCAAATCACTGCAGCCAGGTTCAACATCTGGGGGAAATCCTGAACCCAGCAGAGTGGAGGCTGTTAGAGCAGCAGATTCAGCATCACACGTTTATCACATATGGGTGGAATGTGTCCACAAACGTTTGGCAATGCAGTGTGTCAAATGTGTTTAAATGTGGTCCTAAGGAGAAACCCATCATGTGTTGATAGAAACAACAAGGAACACCAAGCAGTAACCAAAATAGTTACAACATGTAAAGCAGGCAAATTTCCTTCTCCTCAAAGATCTTCCAATATAAAAATGTGAACCTGCTGCTGTGCCAAGTCCTGCCCTATTCACTTTGTAATATGTTTCTAAAGTACTCTTGTCTTCAAACCTTGTAAGCATCAAATGATCCAACATGCTTTGGAGAGGCGGTTGCTGTGTGGGTTTGGTTTAAGTTGCTTTTTATGAAAAGATGGTTGCCTTTTACAATGAGTTAATGGCAGATATAACTGACTGTAGGGAATATACACTTACTGATTAGACTGTAGGATTGTGGAGGACATGCTATATTATCATTTACCCTGCTGAGTTTCATCATTTGCTAGCCTCTTTTCCATTCACACCTCCATGTCCACTCTTACATGGATAAAACTGAGGATGCTGTTCATGTGTTGAAAGCTTCTGGCACGCACAAGTGGTTAAGATACTTTTACTTTTAAAGCATGCAGTCAACATTTAAGTGCCAAAGCAACAGAAAATGCTTAATTTGTTCATCCTCTACATTTTAAAGAGTAACTACACCCAGATATTTTGTAATTCACTTCTCTAACTGTCATTAAAATATTTTCTGTTTCTGTTGACTTCTAAAAGAGCAACTCAACACTCCATCGTGTAGGGAAGAGAAACACAATTGCACTGACCTTATTGGGTTCATAGGTCTGTTGCATTGCTCAACAAACAAGGTATGATGAGTAGTACTTTTAAGTGCTGTAGTATACAGGGAGTGGACACAGCAACTGCTACATGGCAGCATAAGAAGGATTTTCAGCCTGGGTGTAGTTCTCTTTAAATAACAAATGAATGCTGGGTCATAAAGGGCCAGCTTAGTGTGGTGGAAAGGGCCAAATGGATTAAAAGAAAATACGTTTTCAGATGTATTCACATTAGTGTAAGCATGACCTTTTGGTCTCTCATCATTAGTTTACAGAGCGAAGTATTAACTGAGTCCCTTTTTAATTTATTGTGCTTGAGTGAGAATTTGCATGATATTCATTTAGTAATCTCTCTTCTTCAGTTTCTGCATTTGTTATTGAGATACTCCAAAGATAATTGTAAACATTTTTTATCCAAGCATGTTCAAGCATGCTTTATCTGCTTTACATTATACGCTCACAAAGGATGTCAGTTTTCTACTGATGGCCACTGAACAGCTGGAGCTAAATGTTATGTGTAAAGTATCATGTTTGGCTATCTGTGCCTTGGTTTTGCCAATCATCATTGTCTATTGCTGTCTTCATCGTAGACATTTTAGACACAGGGACACAGCTTAACAACAGCATGTAGAAGGGTAATGACATCCAGTTTAACCCAGTTATCAAAATATAAAAACCCAGTAGTACCTAACTTTCCGTCTCCAGACCAGCACCAGACCATGAAACTGTACAAGAGTGCTTGTGAGATGTGGGTGACACACAGAAAGAGGGTTCTGGGTTCTGGGGCCTGTCTGTGTTACTGTGAGTGAATGGTTGTCTGTCTCTACATGTCAGCCCTGTGATTGACTGGCGACCTGTCCAATGTAAGCTGGAATTGGTGTTTGGATGGCTTGTGAAACGTTGAGATGGCAAAACATGCTCAGCCATTTTTCTGTGGATAAAAGAAGATGAAAATTTATTTTTAGAGAAGCTGAATATGAGTAGTAGTTTACACAAATATACTCTTGAGTATACACAGTGTGAAGTAATAGTGGAAGCACATAGTGAAATCATCCTTGAGCATAATCAAGTGTTGGTCTCACCTCACCTGATTATGTCACTTTCTGTGTAACTAAAGAATAGAAAATAAATGTTCCTATTTTTCAAAGTAATGGCCCCTCTACCTGGTGTCCAAAAAATCAGTTTACCTCTGAAGCCACCTATTATCCACAGTGACACCAAACCCTCCACAATCACATTTCACTTAGACTCTGATCTGATCACATACATTCAGTGTTCCTCTTACCTCTCCGTATCCTGAACCTCAGTGTGTCTTATACTCAGCATGTACTAACAGTTCTGGCTAATAGAATGATTACTGATTACTTTGTGTTTCTTATAGTATTAAAGATAAACATGTTAACACATTTGAATTGCAATTAAATACTTGTCACCTTCTCAGTTCAGTGTGAAGTCATTGTGATAAACCTTCTGATTTAGGTCACCCAGTGGCCTTTCCTGCTGCACCACCAGTAAAGCTGTTGTACCAGTTACGAATTGGGTAACAATCCTGGGTACCACACCACCAGGGGCCTCAAAAGAACTCCACTTCACTCTGTGTCATCTAGGTTTTCACAATATACTTGTTCTTTATACTAGCAACTCCAGTTTGGACTTCTTAGTAATTGCAAAAAAAAATATGTATAAATAAAATTCATTGGAGTGCCCCTTTAACCAGAAGCTTAAAAATAATTTGAGAGTGCAAAGTTTTTAAAATTTCTCCAAACTGTATAGTGCTCTGAACAATATTCCATGATTGCTCAATGTGTTCTTTAAAAGAAAGCTTTTCATCCAACCATATACCTTAACAGATGCTGACACCCACAATTCCATCATCCATGCCTTTAGACGTGGTCTGCCATGCTTTGTACACAAGAACATCCACACTGGACAAATCTTGCAAACCACGTTCAATTAGAACCTTTCCATTTATTTTCTTCTTTAATTATAGTTTTTTTTATTCTCTATTTCTACAATATCTGTGACAATGACCAGTGGTACTCCATTCTTACGCCTCAGAAAAAGTAGCAAAATCAATGTGTAGAAATATTAAGTAAAAGTCATGCATTCACATTTAAGTACAGAGATATTAGCATAAAAATATAATTAAAGTACCAAAAGTAAAAGTACTCCTTTGCAGAATAACCAATTTCAGAATATTGCATATTATATTACTGGGTTATGATTATAAATTAATTTATGTGTACATCTCTTTGATATTACAGATAAATGTGAGGCTAATTTAAATGTATTTGTATATTTTTTATACACTTGAGTAAATGTACTTATATACTTTCCACCACTGCTCATCACAGACCCACTCCGAGTGACTCAGTGGGGCCTAATTTACACCAGAATCACCTGGGACACCCACTTCAAAGTTATTCAAAGAAACTCACTTCTGGATGACAATTACTCATATGGTCATGGGTGTACATAGTGTATAAAGTAGAACTTCATGTCTCTACGACTTTCCTATCAAAAGTTAATACCTATCCTCAGCGTAATTTATTCAGTTTAATTTAATTGATTAAATTACATGAGCTTAGAGTAAGTTTTACCATGGTGAAATGTTGGACAAACTCAAAAGCAAAACTTTTATCAACATTTCATCTAAAATTGCTTCCTTGAAATTGAGTTTTCGAACTTCTTTTTTTAGGTAAACTGTAACCCATCCGCACCCCCAATAACTGTTTGAGCTCCTGAACATTTAACCTGTCTTTACTGACACACTTTCATGTTGTGTTCTGTATGTACAATAAACCCTTCTGTTTAAACGACCTGTAGCACAGAATCAGTCATGACATCACCCAAGGGTGAACGTGTGTGAAAAGACTTTATTGGAAAAGACAATATATTCTTTGCAGGATTTATAAAAACAGTTTTCTGTTTACATTCATCATTTATGAACGAATTAGATTATTATCCAGTGACATCACACAGTCTGCCAATCGGAGCTCTCTTGTGTGTGTGTGTGTGTGTGTGTGTGTGTCAGGGTGTCGTCTCCCAGCGTCTCTGTCGTCTGTAGAGGTCAAAGGTTGAGTAGGGGGGGCGTGTAAATGGACAGGGCCTGTAGTTGATTGGCTCCTCTGGTGGGAGGGGTTTCTGTTTGACAAGGTCAGGGGTCCTGAAGAGGACGAAGGAGGGGGCATCTGCTGCCTTGTTGCCATGGCAGCGTGGGAGTGGGACCAGCAGCAATCTATCCTGCATCAACTGGTTGATCAGCTGATCCTCCTGCATGTCAATGCTGACCAATGAGGTGAAGAGAAGCTGAGAGCGAGAGACATTCACTACTACAGACACAGACAGAGAGAGAGAGAAAGAGAGAGAGATAGTAGAAACTTAATGAAGGTTGTGAGCTACTTCTCTGACTTTAAGCTGTAGACTAATTTCATGGGAAAAAATGTAAGTCAGTCATACTTTCAGGTTGTTGTTACCTGCCCAAGTGGAGGTTTGAGCAGGTTACACAGAAAAATCCAGGCCAGGACAAAACATGCAAACATCCACCAACCCTAAATTTGCTTTTCACCACGTGGTCTAGAATAGTGTGCATTACTTTTTTTCTTCCTATAATTATTATTATTACAATTACCATTATCCAGGTGCATCATATAAAATGTAGAATTGTCTTCCCTAAATATTGTTAATTATTTTTCTGTGTTGAATGAATGCCAAATAATGATTAGTATTATGATTATTGTTTATTATATTTATATGTTGTTCATTATGTGTTATATCTTTATAAAAGCATGTCAATGAATGCCAAATAACATATTTAACTGGACTGTTGGAATATCATCATCATTAGTGTCGCAGGGATAAAAAAAAAAGCCATATGAATAGAAATTATATTGTTAAACAAATGCAACGATTAGAACTTTGACATTCAAAATTGAATTGGGTTAGATAACAGCCAATCAGAATTGCCAAACATGCTGCCCTGCCAGAGGAAAGAGAAAGCAGCCTAGGTCTTGATGAACTGGATGTTGACAAAATGCACCTGGGTAGTGGGCTCGTATTCGGTCAGGCCCGCCTGACAGGGCTGCACCACCCATCCATGTCGGCCTTAACCATCCCCAGGTACTCGGTGGTAAGAGCCTCAGACACCTGCAATGAGTGTAACCACCAAATTGTTCTGTTTTTAAATAGTTATTTTATTGCTAATTAGTCTACTAATAAAGGTGTCTTTATATTTACAATGCACATTAAATGAAATAGGACAGAATTAATTCAGATGATTTTTGAATGGAGTTTGGTCTAAAATGATTTCATGCTATACCAGGCAAATTAAAATGTCTCATGTTTTGGGATTTCAGATTTCCTTTTATTGATAGACTTGTTGAAAATGTTTAATGAAGACTTTTCACGACTAAATGAAACTGTTTTGGAAGTCTGCAGAGAAACGTTGCAGCTGTAAACTCTGCTGTCTCAGCTGGACTCAAGCCGGCTGATGGCGTTGCTGTGACTCAGCTTGTCAGGTAGCAGGTGTTTGGTTTGAATATTGATTAAAAAAGGTTTATGTTTCTGATGCTTGTATAGTTTGTGTTAATATGGTTTTGCAATGTTGTCTTCTATACAGTCATACCAACAAAGTCACGTGAATAGTGTTATAGTGTGTCTGGTAAATGGCATGTTGGTGAAATTTGATAGATTCTCTGTGTCCCATTCCTGTAAAGGCAGCATGGAGCTGCCTGACAGAAAGCTAACAGAAACACTGAAGTAAAGAGTCATGGTATGGAAATTACACACCGTCTCGTCCAGTTGCATTGGTGTAAACTGGCAAGTTTCAACTCCTCTCGTCGTGAAGCTTTGGTGTTAAGTCTATGCTCCCCAAGAACACCTCACTGCCCCCTTTTCAAAAATTTGGCACCCATCGACGTTCTCTGAACGCCCCGGTTGAGAAAGGATAGTCTAGAATATGGAAACTAAACCTCAGGAACATGCGTCAAAAAGACTGATGAGAGAAATGCCGACTGTGAGATTGTACTGAGTTACAGAAGAAAGTGGAGCTAGACAGGTAGTGATGTCAGGACTTAAGCTCTCTCTACGTGAAGCAGCTAAAGGAGATAAATCACAGTTTCTGCAGGGTTCAACAAGTTTCAGACCTTTTTAATCTCAAAGAATGTAATTTAATAACTGTATCACTATCATACTAGCCAAATAACAATGAGCCTGTAAGAACAATGTCCTACATTTACAATGTCACATTTTGTCAGTACTTCCCAGCAGTATATAACAATAATTCCTAATGATATAATAAATCAGTAATTTAATAAATGTGACCTGGACCCAGATAAGCAGTAGAAAACAGATTGATGGATTAACCAATTAAAAATGATTAATTTAAGTTTCCACTATTGTCTTGACTTGTCCGCAGTGGACACAGTGTTTGCTACATGGTCTTATGGTGCTGACTGACAGCCTCCTGCACCACAAGCCACTGTCACTGTCAACAGTCCCATTTAGTTTCTAGGTGTACAACGTATGTAATGCAATCACATAGTGAAACATTATAGAACCTTGCTGCTTAATGCAGCCAGGAGACAAGATTTAAGAAATGTAATTAGTTTGCTTTGTCAGTATTTCTCTGTGAATCTGCACAGCAACACTAAACTGATGACTGCAGGTATAAGTTCAGTTATAATAGTTTATAGAAAAGCACTGTGGTGAAGGAGAGAACAAAGAAGAGAGCAGTGTTGTGGTAATGGTTTCGGTTTAATTTTGCATTTATTATAATTATTCTTATAAATATTGATAATGATTGTTGTTAGAATTATTTAATGTATGATGTTGCCGGGCTGAGATGGACCTGAGGTGGAATCTGTGATTTTGTTTGAGTTTTGATTTACCCTTTTCTGATTTTCTCTCTCTTCCTCTCTTTTGTTGTTGTACTTAATTTTCCTACATAACAATGATTACCTGTTCATTAATTGTTTTCCTTATTTAGAGTGTGTATTTGTTTGTATCTATACAAATAATAATAATGACACATAGTTAGCAGTGCCAGCACAGTGGTGTAGCAATGTCCTTCAACATGAGAAAAGTGAATGTAAAAAATGAGTCTCTGCGTGTTTCCTCTTAAATCTGCACGTTCATTAACTATAATTAGTGCTCTGCAGTTGTATCCCTCCACCAACCATGTGTGTGTGTGTGTGTCTGTGTGTGTTACCTTCAGTAGCTCTAGTGTTGATCAGGTTTTTGGTCCTCTCTGAACTCTGTAGAGTCTCCTGAACAACCTTCTGGGAGTTAAACTCTGCCCCCTGGAGGATAACAGACAGGTTATTATGGTAACCAGGTGTTAACCAGTAACTAACCCGTTGTTATTCAGCTCAGTGATGATAACAGTGTGAACCTGAAGTGACTGAAGCTCTGCCTTTAGAGCCAGAGTGGTGTTTAGCTCCGCCCTCTCCAGACAACCAGGATCTTGATTGGATGCTGTAGCAAGATCCACTGTCTTGGATCTTGCCCACTGTCTCAGGGCTTCACCAAGCAGAGGAGAGGAAGAAAAAAAATGCTTTTATTGATCATTCTACTTATCATTGGCCACTGAGACTGAGAGAGAAAATATGAATAAATACAAATAAATGTTACTAGAGACAACAGAAGGCTGACTAAGAAAAACTATATTCATACAGCTTAAATTGAATACACTTTATTTTGATCTAAGCATTTAAACATGGTCAAATTTCGATCCTAAAATTCAACTATTAAATTCCGATCTGACCTTCCGGATACCAAGAATTATCAATCAGACCTCTGGCCTAGCACGTTACTGTCAGTCATGTGATCCAAGACTTCTCCGCATGCCAAAGTGGTGAGATACTTAGTCATTAGAGGCTGTGGAGGATGGGGTCTTTTTTTATTGCCTTTCTTAAGCCAAAATTCAAGGCATTAAATTGATTAAACAGTGCGTTTGTCTGCCCTAACGCAAACTGTTACCTGTACATGTACTTCCAGACCATGGGGCAGGTCATTAGCTAACTATATTAATGTGTGGGATTTCAGGTTATGTTACAAAAAGCTCAATTCACGATTAGATCATCCTTGTAGGATTTTCCTTCCTGAAGGTTATAAAGGCTTCCAACATTCCAAACTTCAGCACTGACATTCACAAGCCACAGGCAGAGGTGCGCACACAATCCTCTCACAAGTCATAAAAGATGTCATGTATGTTGAATTTAGCCTTTTTCACTTTCCTCTACATTTTCGCATCTATTACAGATTGAAATTACCCCCAAAAATACCACTGTTTAGAATTTGGAATAAAGCAGCCGTCCTCATGATGAGTCCTGAGCTCCGCCAGAGCTGTCGGGATATTCTTATTTTACAGTGGGTCTAAAAAGTAGGTTATATTATTTTTTATGTCCTTTCAAGTTTAATATTCCAGGGAGCTTTCAGTTTTGCTGCTTAAATGCAGCGTCTGACACTACATGTGCAGTAATTACATTATTGTGGAATACATCTTCATTCATCTATTCATTTTTATTATTTTGATAAATACTGATTTATAAACTATCGTACTGTGGTTACCATGGGGATGTCCTCCACTCCTCCTCTGACTTCTGATTTGTTGCTGAGGCAAGGCGTCTCTGTTCAGGGTGATGTGAGACTCCGGTGTTACTGTGACGACCACTGGCTCTTCAAAACACACCTGCAGTAGACCAGACACAGAACGTCGTTTCTGGAACTGAAAACAAGAATTCGAGTTTTCACTAAACCTGCTTTCTGAAATACACCCCTGGACGACAAGATGATGTCATCACCTGTGTGTTCTCCTTTCTTTGCGTCTGGCCTTGGGGGCGGAGCTTCTTCTGTGATTGGCTACTCCTCTGACCCATCTTCAGTGGGCGTGGCTTCACATGTGTGCAGCTGGTCGTGGGGGCAGGGCATAGTGTGATGGACAGGTCGAGCTCAGGACAGTGAGCCATGGGGGAGGAGGAGAGGGGGAGGGGGGCCAGGTGAGGAGAAGGGGGAGCAGAGAGGAGGGAGGAGGAACTCCTCATCCTGCCAGGAAACAACAGAGTGAGATATAAACCTCATCATCAACTTAATGGTTAATACAAACACCTCTTATCAATCTTTCTAGGATCAAATATGACATACAGCACCAGAGAGCAACACACACACAAAAGATAACATTCAAGTAAAACAGTTATGTAAATTCATTATTTAATGAATAAATTAAATGAAATAAAAAAACAAACCTAAATGAAAGTAGAAAAGGGAGAAAAATGGTGAAAGAAAGTACATAAGTTTAAGAAAGTAAGTGGACAAAAAAATGATAATAAAGAAAGAAAAAAACTGACAAATAAAAGGACTTTAAAAAAACAAAGTTTCTTTGAAACTTTTGGACTAGTGATTAATTGAAAAAATGATTGGTCAGTAATTCAATCAGTTTGTTCATTCAATCAGTAATGAAAATAATTGTTAGTTGTAGCCCTAGACGTGTACTGTTCGGTCCTCAGACTCAGATGTGAGTGCAATTTGCTCTAAACATTCTTGGTTCTGTGCTTATAGGTACAGATAGGAGAGTCTTAGTTGTGTTGCAGACTTGTCAACCTTACTAGGTCCCAAAGCACTTTACCGATTGGTCTCATTCACACTGTCATGCAAGCAACTCAGGGTTCAGTGTCTTGCCCAAGGACACTTCAAAAGGTGGACAGGAGGAGCGGGGGATCGAACAGTCAACGCTGGGATTAACAGACAAGCCGCTCAACTTACTGTATTGTGTTGACACTTGACAGAATTGTATAGTGTATGCAGTAACATTATTGCTCTCCTTCCACCTCACTGTGGGGCAGGTGTTTGTTTCTACAGCGAGACTGGGCCTGTACGGTCTACTGAGCCTGGACCCTGTACGTCTGGTCTGTCGCCTGTCATCCCCAAATCATAACATACATTGGCTGATGTTGGTGTGCCATGGCAGCGATAGCTGTATTCAGACCAAATTCAAAACCAAATCTGGACTTTAACAGCCTTAAATATGTTTAGAAAAAAAATTTATCCAAAAACATCCAGGCTCATTATAAGAATGCTATAATGTATTGTATACTATATAATTCAGATTGGCCATTTTGAGTAAATTTGGAGGAAGACAGAAGCCAGGGTTTACATGATGCATTTTGTTTGATGGTTTGCTTCGAGCATTTGACTACGTAATAGCCTTAACTTTTGTTAAAAGAGCTCAGAAAAAGGTCCTATTTATTTTTCATTGTTAGTGTAGCCTACTTTACTATAGAGGTTCTGCAAAATAGAACACTGACTATCAACAGTCATGTGTCTGCATGTAGTCTTTGCATTTATGCTTTAGCCTGTTATTAGTAAAATTTTAATGCATATCAAAATCTCCGTTCGCTGCACGTTACATTTCCAACACACTGTGGCCACCGAACATTAGAACCGCCACTGTTTAATCATATCAAGTTAGTTCAATAAACTAACTGACACGGCAACAGTGTGACGTTAACTGGTGTTCATTGTGTCTGTTAGCTCACAGATAAAACTACGTTGACTTGTTACAGTGGGCTTGTTTAGCTGACAGTCTTTAACCTGTTAGCTCTGTAATGCAAATAGCTAACTAAACTCACTGTCACATTCAGGCAGTTTAGCTAGTTACCCTGGTAACGTTAGTGAATAAAGGCAGTAAGATGGTAACTAAGTTTCTAGTGACAAGCTTAAATCCTGACACGTTAACGTTAGCTCTGTTCTTTGTGTCTGGTTTTAACAGACTGTAAATTAAAGCTACAATTGGCCGCTAACACATAATTATCTGTCTGTTACCTGACTAAGTCAGAAACGATCCTCAACAGCTCCGGATCCTCTCAGAGCAAAGCTCAGTCTGAATCTCTGAAGATGATTTAAACGTTTTATTATCTGACGTTTATGCCGGATATCATCAGTTTCTCTTTTGAATTTCCCTGCTCATTTTCACACTCATTTCCTTCTCCGTCTTCTTTGCGGTTTTACGACGGTTCTAATCGTTGACGTTGCTTTCTTCTTCTTCTTTTCCGTTTTTTGGCGGTTGGCAACCGCCGTGCAACTACTGAGCAGGAAGCAGACTTGGGAAATGCAGTCCTGAGGCTTTTCAATTTGCTTCAACTCAACTGCATCATCTCTGGTTGTGCTTGGGCATAAACAGAAAGAATGTCAGGTTCAGGTTGGGCTTGGTTACTATTTTCTCGTACTCAGGTCGAGATGTATGGAGCGATAGGAGTGCCACAAAAAAAAAAATGTGTAAAAGAATAAAACAATAAATGTGGAAATATAAAGAGAAATAAATAAAAGAATAAATAAAAATTATACCTTTATTTTTCCTGATTTTTTTCTTTTACATGTGCTTTTCCCTTATTCTTTTTCCTTTTATTTTTATTTTAATTGTTCCTTTTATTTTTCTTTTGCCTTTTATTTTTGGTTTGTTCCTTTACTTTTTCTTTTTCTTTTCCCTTTTCCTTTTTTCTTTTCTCTTTTGTTTTACCTTTTGTTTTAGTTTTTCCCTCGTAGGGCCAAGCTGTCAATCAAATGGCTTTGGGCGGGCCTTCATGC
>JAVQJL010032102.1:95000-112376 GCA_036024295.1 Nannoperca obscura | reverse complement strand
CACCATGAGCAAGCACTAGGCGACAACGGCAAGGAAAAACTCCCTTTTAACAGGTAGAAACCTCGAGCAGAACCAGGCTCTAGGTGGGCGGTCATCTGCCTCGACCGGTTGGGTTGAACAAGTCATCTCAAATTACTTATAGATATTTATATATATATTATAGAAATTTAATTATAGATAAACCCCCAAAGATGAGGTCACGTTGGACGTGAATGAGCACTTGGTAGCTGTTAGCTACTGTCTTGACTGGAAAATAAGCAGTGTAACGTGCAAACTACTCCTGCATTTCAAAACGTGTGTGGTTAAACTGAACCTTATATTTCTGTGTCTGCAGTCACTGGTTGATGCTGAAAGAAAAACACTGGTGACTTTGTTCTGCACAAAAAAAGCAGATTAACACGTTCTGCGTTGCTCTCAAGGGAGTTTGTTTTTTCGGTGACATTTGTAAAAGTGAGAGTCGAGGGAAATTAGACTGAAGGGAAATGCAGAAGATCTGTGAATGTTGGTCTCTTTCGAGGGCAGTATGACTTTGGCTTTCTGCAATCACTGCTTCATTGGTGTAAACGCTAAAAACATACAAATGACGTGAAGATTTATCTCTGCAGTCAGAAGTAACCTCCTAAATGCTAAAAGTGGTCCCCATGTCAGCTTGTATGGGCCTTTTTATTAGCTATTTTATGTTAGAGAAGCAACTTGTCTTTTCTTCTTTCTAAAATGATCTAAACAAATAAAATATGTTCTTCTTCCTCCAAAGATTTACAGTCAGGGAGGTATTTCAACGAAGGTGCGTAGAACCTGCATCAAGAGTTTTCCCCAGAAGATGAAGCATCTCTGGATCAATAATTTCACAGATGAAGAGGACACATACTGTAGTTAATATAATATGAGATGATCAATGGATGATTGAATGGGATAAACTGACCAGGAGAAACTGGAAAAGAGACATCATGTCCTTTTAATTTCACTTATTAAATCCACTTAATAAAGATGTAAAAAGAGAACAGATGCACAGAGTTATCCGAACAGAAAGAAGCTTAGTATTCCAGTAGGATGATGTAGCAGTACTTGCACACACACACACACACACACACACACACACACACACAGTCTCTCACTTGACATAAGTTTGAGCTTTAAGGGAGAAAATCCTGCAAAAACAAGATTTGACGTTGAGAACATTTTCTTCCTATGATCACATTCGCTATCGCCCATCTCTGGCAGCCAGCTTTTTTTGTGTGTGTGTGTGTGTGTGTGCGCGCGCTGTCAGAGCTGTTAGTATGCTGTGGTCATCCTCAGCAACATCGTTCTGACACTCCTGCCTCCACTCATCTCGACCGAGCCTCCTCCTTGTTTACTTTGCGTGCGTGTGTGTGTGTGGGTGTGTGTGTGTGTGTGAGTGTGTGTTGGTCGTCCTGTTTTTTTGCCATAGCAACTGCTTCGTCACTGGATGTCTCTCCCCTTCTTCTTCTCACGCATATCCATCTATCGTTTAATATCTCTCTGTCTGCTTCTCCTGCTCTCTCTCTATTTCTCTCTCTATTTCTCTCTCTCTCTCTCTCTCTCTCTCTCTCTGTCCCTCTCTCACCCGCTGTGTAGAGGAGTAGAAGGTCAGGTAAAATGATACATGCCTGTGGCGTTGCACTTGGTGAGAATTCACTTCCTTCAGAGAAAAAGAGATAGAAGCAGGCAGAGGAAGAGGGAAGGGGGCATGTAGAGAAGATGGGAGAGAGAGGTAGAGACTTAGTAGAGAGCGAGGACCTTTTTTCTGTATTTTTCTTATTGTCAACAAGTCCCTTGAACAGACCAACATCAACAACGTGTCTCTAAAGTCTTTCCGGCTTCCCCAACCTGTAGCTCTCAGCTTTCAGCGCATTGGCTCCTACTGAAGGTGTGAATCTTTAAAAATGGCTCACAATAATATAGATTAAATTCTTCTAAAGGTAAAAGTGCATTTGTTGGGGGACTATTTCCTGCTGCGGATTAATACACATTTTGCAGGACAGTGTGTGTGTGTGTGTGTGTGAGAGAGAGTCAAAATAAACTAAAGTGTTAATGCTAATAAAGGAACATGCCAGTGCAACAGTGTGGCTCGTGGTGTGTTTTTATAGGTTCTGGATGGGTGCTGTTGGACAGCTACTGTATCTGGCAACACTTCATTCATTTCACTTTGGGTCTTTTCGTGGGATTTGTTGACAGAAACAAAAATATGGAATCTCTCCAGACTCATCCAGCTTGTTACCGTGACACCCACTCTCTCACCTCCCTCTCTTTTTCTCTCTCGCTCTCTTTCTCTGTGTAATCCACAGAACAGGTAGCTTGCAGCCAGCTTGCTGTTGCCATGGTAACTCGCCACTCTTCCTCTCTCCTCCCTAAAAACAGGAGAGAGAAACAGTAGCGAAAAAGAAAAAGAGAGATGGAGAGAGAGCGAGAGAGGGGAAGTGAGTGCGAGTTAAAGTGAAGAGGAAGAGAGAAAATGCAGTTTGAGGAAAGACAGAATGAGATAAGAGGAGGATGGAGGGATACAGGATGAAAGAATAATGAATGAAGGATAATGAGGGAACGTTTTGTCAAAGCTGCCTCCTCCCACTCTCCTTCCTCTTCCTCCTGCACACCTCGCTCCGGCAATTTTCATGAATGACTGAAGCACTGTAGGCAGTGAAGATGTGAATGCAGAACAGGCTGAGAGACAGACAGGCTGTAGGCAGACAGACACACTGGCAGGGTAAGACATTTATTTATTTACTTTAAGAAGCCCACAATAATCAATTTTTGTCATTTTGAGGGAAGATTTTTACATTTGTTGAGGCACACGTGGATTTGTGGCATTATTTTGAAATTTCATCATTTTAAATTTAACATTATAGACATTTTATTACATTTGTTAGCATGTTTTTTGATATAACTGCAAAAAGAGAGGAGTTTGTTTCACCAAGTGGGTTTTTTTAATGACAGGTAGAAAGGAAAACAGGCAGGCAAAGCTTGTGTACAGTTAGCTAATGACTTTGCTTAGGAAACACAAACAGACTAAATGGCAGTGAGACTCGACAGCTTGTAAATTGTGCAAAACATCACATTTTGACCTGTTAAAGATCCAGTTCTTATTGAAATGTTGTGGATTTAACTTAATGAGTGGGTTGGAATCATTATGTAATCGTTACTTGTTTTATTAAGCCTGTATATTTGGGTATTAAAGCTCTAAAGAAGGTAAATGATGCAGGCTTGCAGACAGGCAGGTAAACAGCTTGCTAATGTTGTCATTTACAGGTAAAGAAAAAAGAAAAAAGAGGCGTTTTGTGAATGCAGATCTGAATGTGCAGAGAGTCAATGAGGGAAGCAGACAGCTTGTGTATGTGGAGTTTAGCACAAACACAGACAAGCATTCATGCTATTGAGCTGCCGACGGTCTAATCCTCTTGGTTTACCTTGAACGCCTCCGTCTACCAGGAATCTGACAGGGGGCGGAGCTCTTCAGGACTGCGGAAACTCCTATTGGCTGCAAGCTGCGCCCCTTGTGACGAGAATCCATCACTGGGCGGCAATATGAGTTCATCTCTGATTTGATGCAGTTACTAACATTTGTATTTGTTTTCACATGACGTACTTTCTTCCTCTGGAGCTTTCAACTGTATCGCATGACCTTGCTCCCTCGTTCAAACTTTTCATGATTTTGAGCGACTTTCTTGTTCATGATGCCTTAAAGTTTTAAGGTTGACAGTTCATTCCTGACTCTGTTTGTCTGGAGCTTTTGACTTTTATCACATGGTCCTCATCAGCATCATTCATCACGTGTCCAAGATCAAAAGTGAACTGTCAACCTGAAGACGGCAGTTTTGTCTGATTATAGAGGCAAGGATGTTTAGAAGTTAATATTTTGACTTAAACTTTTGTGTATTTGTTTA
Source organism: Nannoperca obscura (assembly GCA_036024295.1). Taxonomy (NCBI): domain Eukaryota; kingdom Metazoa; phylum Chordata; class Actinopteri; order Centrarchiformes; family Percichthyidae; genus Nannoperca; species Nannoperca obscura. Next base: position 108,477 of record JAVQJL010032102.1, on the reverse strand, counting down.
AATGAGGAACAGGTTCTTTGGTTGGATTCAACATCTGTGTTTCAGGACAGGGTCTCTAACCACAGAGTCTATTTCATCCACAACAGCCTGAGCACTCACGGCATGCAGAAAGCAGCGGAGCCAGGGCCATATTGAAGAGATATTGTGATGAATGAATCATGGTCTTGTCTCTCTGGTGAAAGCTGATGATAGTTGAAACAGGGTCTATTATTTATGGCTTCAGGGGCAACACAAAGACATCCAACACAGACGAGGCCGGTCGAGAATGCGAATGTACGCACGTATGAATGTTACGTGTGTGATGCCCGAGACGAAAGGCTGCAAAAGTGTCACTTTGCCTGGTTGTTAAAGACATACAGTCCAGCAGGAAGCAGGTGAATGCATGACAGCCAGGCAGGAAGTCAAATTTAGCCCCGCTCAATGGCTGAGTCATAGCTTAGTCTCTGCTGGATGGCAGTAGATGTTCCAGCCCAAACACTTATTTATTTATGCGCAGGGGGTGATAGCGCTTGAATGGCAGTCAGTGAAAGAGCTAAACAGACGGATTGTTGGAAAAACAGACACAGGATGAATGAACAGATACAAAGAGATAAAAAGACAAGTGGAAAAAGAAACAGGTAGTCGATAGGTTAAGCAGACAAATAAAGGTGGAAAGATCCCCTTAGATTTAAAAGAGAGAGGATTTTCTTTACATACATAAACATAAAATGACTATGATAAATCAAACAGATAAATCATGTGATTTAATGATTATCTTGCCAGGAAATTAGATTTCTGGCTTCCTCCTCGCCTGTCGAGACACCACCTGCCCTGCTAACTTTGACCATTCATTTGGTGATTTGCAGGTAGATGTCTGGGTTGAAACCAGGCTTCTCCGTTACAGCATTTGTCTTTCATAGTGAAGTCAAACTACATGTAAAAATATCCTCATTGAAATGCTGTTGAAGCAATATCTACATTTTGTTTCTCAGACTTTGTGTCTCCCCGCGCTGAGCTTAATTACTTGTTTTATCTGCAAGTGTTTTTCTGCCGGGAATATTAGCATGTAGAGTCTGTCTGCGGCTCCTTGGTCTCTCAGAAAGCTCAAACATTTGTAAATCTGTGTTGTTGTTCAACACTCGGATGTATAATTCATACACGGCGCCGCAACAAGCAACACAACCAGAAACCAAATGAAAGGAGGGTGGGGTGGAGACATTTGTGACTGCCAACCCAAGAGACAGACAGGAGGACAGACACACACACAGGTAGACAGACAGGGGGAGAAGCAGACTGTTGCCTACACTTTGTTTTTGGTTTTCCATTCGTCGCCACGTTGGTTTATGGTTTGTGAAACAATCAGTTTTGTGTATTTTTTCTATCTTTTGCATACTGAGAGCCGTTAGAGTCAGTAGTTGCACAATAAATACTGTGTTGCTCCTTTAATAATGTAATGTAATGCCAGTACACTCTTTCATTGATCCAACTTCGTTTGATTCATTCACTGTTTTGCCTCATTGATTTTGTGTGTGTGTGTGTGTGTGTTTCCTGTCTATCGGATTTAACATCCCAGCTTTCACTCACAGAGGAACAAAACAAAACTTCTCTTAATGGCATCATTTGGTTGCAGGAGATAAATCTTAGCAGCAGACTGCATCCAACATGACTGTTCTAAAACTATAAAACAAAGGCTGATGGCTTAATAGAAGCCCGAGTGAGTTATGCAGACAGCGCTGTGTGTCACTGAGGTAATCAAGTAGGTACCTGCTGCTACAGATGACTCACTGGATTACTGTCAGTCAGAAGGACAGGAAGTACAACAGAACAGCAGGTTTCTCAGCAGCATCTGCTCACTCTGCATTAAAACATGACTGTAGAACATAAACATGTAGGTTTATAGTGACAGAAATAATAGTACCATTAGAACTAGTGCTTTAAACATGTACATTATGCTGAATTTAATATTAAATGTGATCAAAAATATATTTCTTTCTTACCATTTAATTAATTTCTTTCCTAGGATTCATCAATCACATTAATGCATCATCAGGCATTGTAGATCATTGCCAGAGTTGTGTTTGAGCTTATCCGTTTTGCATTGTTCAGTTAGCAAATCTTTAAATTGCACTTTTTCTCCAGTGTAGTGTTAAAATGTTTAATCCACATAGCTGCATGTCCTTCAAAAGCTGTTACTACAAGTTGTGTCCTTTCTGGTCCATTACGCTTTAACCTGAGTGAGACAAGCTGTATGTGCAGTATTGAGTTTAATATAAGTAAATCATATTTGTCTTAACCATCTTAAAAAAATGCTGCACCCTTCTTAGAATGACTTCGGGTGATGCTACAGAATCACATCTCTGTCTCTCAGGGGTCATAATCGAATACTTTACTGCCATGTCAACAACATGATCGGATTAAGTGCTTTATTGAATTTACTGTGTCAAGTAAAATGACTTTCCCCTTTCTTCCTCACTGACCCCCCTGTTCCTCTTCTGTTTCTCCTCTAGGTGAAGGGGGAGGAGGGAAATTCCTTGGTGTCGACCTCCTCCAGCACTCCTCATCCCCATCCCCCTCTCCAGGGGACCCCTTCCCCCACCAGCCCCGTTCCCTGGAACCTGTCACGGACACCTTCCACCAGAACCTCCCCCTGAGAAAGACACACTCTGACCTCGACGCAACCTCACCCGCAGGTGTGTGTTAGCATTAAGAGAAGCTCTTACCCTCCTCCAATGTTTTTCTTCTTCTTGTGTCCCCGGTGGTGCAGATCTCCTTACCACTCACGTATACTGTGCACCGCCTTCAGCCAACAACAGAAAAGAGGGAAAAGAAAGGGACAGGTCACCACAAAATATAAAACCTCTAATCATGAACTCCCAATGTCAGCTGAGACTCTGTTGGTGTTGTTGAAAAACATACGTTGTACTGAACAAGGTGTTTGCAGAAATATAAAAATGTTCTGCTTGTTTTGGAGATCTTACAACATTTCCCTTTTCATTTGATAGCTTGGGAGAAGGCAGAGATGGGACCATGACAGCTATACTATTTTAAAACAAGTTTTCAGTGACACAAAAGTGGATAGATAAAATAATTTTTATTTAATTTTGCAATTAATTATTCATTTTATCTACAGTTTTTGTGTATGTTTTGTGCACAAATGCAGCTTGGTTATATTAACCTGGGCATGTTCATTCTGCTACTTGGCTTTATCCCGTGTTAAAAGGGGTCACTGAGGCAGGAAAAGTTTTTAATAATTTCTTCTTTCTGCTTTTACACCTACCAAATTTCTAATTTACAGAAGAACACCATAGATAATCATTTATTTCCCTTGTATTTGCAGTAATCTGTTTTTCTAAGTGAAGGGCGGTGTTTTCTTCTTGTTTTCTTTTCATGCCTAATTGGTTTATTCACTGCAACAGGGATACTCAATCGCGGGGGTATGACGGGTTCACATAAACACTGAATAAGGCATTAATTGTGGACAGACGAGAAAAGGATATCAATCAATTTTACATACATAAAATCACCAACATTTACATCTTGTAGTAAAGAGAATGCAATGAATCCTGAAGATTTGATTCCCTGGTTTATTGTCTGAATTCTGAAAACTGTGCTGACAGCGTGCAGGAGTTTTTAAGAGACTGTATATTGTTTTTTAAATGGACAGCTGTAGATAGATTGGAGCATGTGAGTTTGTTCTGATCACTTGTACCAGTTTTAATTCTTCCTCTTCCTCCTCTCTTCCACAGATAACACTTTGGAGCAGCGTGCCCGAGACAAACTTCACCCAGGAGCTATGGACCACTCTGGGCTTTTATGCTCAAACACACCCTCCGCTTCCTGGAACGGACCCAAGGGCTCCACCTTTTCTCCCGGAGCGTGGAACGAGCCTTACAATTACAGCATGAACAAAGGCCCAGCAGTTCCGCCCAAACAGCACAGCATCATCGGTAACGCTGGAGGAGGGTCGCCGGACGGGGTGATGATGGTGAGCTCGGGACAGTCGGTGAGCTCACATCCCAGTTCTTTCATGTCAGTGACAAACCCTTCTGGGAGAGGAGGGAATAACATGCCAGGGATTTCTCTGGCAGCGGCGATGATGGGAAAGAGGAGCGAGACCGAAGGGGCTGCAGCAGATGGAGGGAGAGGAGGAGGAGGAGGAGGTGGGGGAGCTGGGGAGGCAGGAAGAGGGCGGGAGAGGTCAGCACGTTCCATAGCAGCGGCAAACGCCTTCAAGTTTCGGGAGCGTTCCCTTTCTACGCCCACGGATTCTGGATCCTTCTGCTTTACAGAAGGGGGTATAGGCCAGCCAGACGGGAACATCATGTCTACAGGGAACGGGAATGCTATGGCAATAACAGACCACCAACCACAGCATCATAACTTCCTGGGTATGGGTGAGAACTATGCCCTCCTCTACCCTAGAGGGAGCTCCGAAGACAGTGCCAGTACCACAGACACAATCTCTGTCACAGCTTCAGACTACAGCGCCGATGGCCGCTTGCGCCTACGCTCCCGCTCCATCTCGCTTAAGAAGTCCAAGCGCAAGCCTCCACCTCCCGTGAGGAGCGTCTCTCTCATGAAGAACCTTGGAGAAGCCGAGGGCAGAATCCACCATGAAGGCGCCCTTTACCGGGATGGCCGGCCAAAGAGCCTGCATATCCCCAGGGACCACTTCCCAGACTTCCAGCCCGATTTCCTCCTGCCCAGCATGTCCTGCTCCTCTAAACCCATTGTTGTTGAGCGGGAGCTGGGCCATGGAGGCCCTGATGGGCCCCCAAGCCTGGAGGTCCAGGCACCAGAGAGGGAAGGAGAGACAGAGCTAACCTTCCCCACTCACTGGCAGCTGGGGGAGTGGAAGAATGACCCTTACAGGTAGAAAATAAAACTACTCTTTATGTCAAAAGCTTATTTGCAAAATCCAGTTTGAATCTGTCAACCTAAAGACAAGAAATGCACTGAGTTCTCTTCTCCTTTCTTTTCTTCTCTTTTCTTCTCCAGGTCTCTATCAGGCTCCAGCACAGCAACAGGTACCACAGTGATTGAATGTATGAAAGTCAGAGGCAGCTCCGAGTCCCTGCTTGACTCTCCTTCCACCTCCAGAGCCACCTCACCCTCACAGCTCTCCACAGAAACTGACATCAAAGCATCCTCGCCCTTCAAACCCCCTGGACTTATGTCCCCATCAAGTGGCTATTCAAGCCAGTCAGAGACTCCCACCCCAACTGTTCCACTCAGTCACATGGCATGTCAGGGAATAGTCGGGACAATAGGGACATTAGGGTGTAAGTTGCGCCCAAAGATCCCAGAAAGGAAATCATCCCTACCATCACCCAAGGACCCGGCTGCGAGATCTAGATTGTCCTTTGAGATGCCCGGGAATGCACATCTGGAACTGTCATCAATCAAGCCAAAGCAAAAGGCCAGCAGACGGCATTCTGACACCTCAACAGCGGCAAAACCGGGAAAAATCAGCCCCAGCTCTTCACAGGCATTGCCTGTGGTTACCCAGAATGAGCTGAAGACTGTTCGGCTTCGCTCTGTTTCTCGTGGTGACTTGGAGGACTGCCCTGATGGGGCGTCCGACACCATTGAAGAAGAACAGCATGGCCGAGACCTAGGCGAGGACCCCAGCCCGCCACCCACCCTACCAAAACCCAAACCACCTGTCGCTGTAAAGCCCCCGTTGCCCAAGCGGCCTCTAAACCTCCTCCTCAAGTCTCCTTCCCCCTCCTCCACTTCCCCTCTTGCCCTTGACTCACCTCCTGGCTCACCTGTGGACAGGCCTATACCTCTAGGCAACATCTACAAAGTCATGAGAAAACCCAAACCCAAAAAACACCCTCCACAAACTTCAACAAGTCCCTCTGTATTCCCAGATTCTACCACCGCTTCACAAACTGCCTATGATCATTCATTCCTCCCCCACTCCCAGGCCCTCTTTGATCTCCCTCCTCTTCCAGAACCCCAGCCTCTCCTGGAAGACCCAGCAATGGAGCCTGAATTTGACGCAGACCCAGAAATCCGCCTTGGTCCTGAGGACGGAGGCTCGCTGCCCTCTCCCTGCAGTAACCAGGAGGCCCCGGAGCTCCAGGACAAGAGCAAGACACTCCCCTCAAGGATGACGATCTCCTGTCTGGCAGAGCTGTCGGACAAAAAGAAGCCCAAGGTGAGGGAGCATTATTTTGGTGTGTTGTTAATGTCCTACTTTTTAAGTAATTGTCTTAATTGTCTGGCATGCCTCAGAACGATTGCTGTGCTGGTTTGATGTTTAAAACATTCTCATTAATTTCCAGGTTCCTCCTCCAGTCCCCAAGAAGCCAAATGTCCTCCTTCTTCCCTCGTCGGTCCACTCCTCCACCAATGGCAGCACAGAACGTCAGACGCCACTGGCCGACAGTCCTGTGGGCCTCCGGTCTCCTGTGGGAGCATTCTCACCAGAAGAGTTTCCCAGTACTCCCAGTGCTCCCGATATGCCAGAGCTAGATGAAAACTACTTGGGTACAGACGAGGAGAGTTCAAAAGAGTCATCGCTTCAGTCATCTCTGCAGGATTCCTCCCTCACAGAGCTGGGAGAGAAAATGGCCAGCAGCGGGATTGGGGCAGGTATGTTTTAGCTGAAGGCTAAAGGAGTACCCCCCTAAACAGCTAACTGTGTTAGGGTCACATGGAAACTGTGTATTTAGCCATTATTTGGTAAATAAAAATATAATACCTATATAATAATCACTTCGCTCGCTTGCCCTTTTTGAGTGCAAATGTTTATTTAAATTAACCTATACCATATATATACACTATACGTTTGATCTTAGTCATGTTTTAGCAGAAGCTGTGAAACTCCTAATCTTTTTCCTGTAATTTGATGTGCACATGTTTAATGGTAGCCTGTCAGAGCTGCTACATTTGATTAGCATCCTTCCCTGCTGCGTTTGATGCATAACCTTCGGATTCTGCCAGCGGAGATTTCTCAGGGAAAACAAGCCCAATTGCTCTAAAATTGGACCAAATCAAAACACAGAGTGGTTCCCACTGTTTGTAACAGTGAAGGTGACATTTATCATTATTATCTAATTATTACCTCATTCTGTATGTAATTGAGTCAGATTTACTTTAATTGCAAGGGACATACATTCATGTATTATGAAAATTGCTTTTGAGAAATGTACAAATATGATGTGTTTGGTGAGACACAATAAACAAAAAGTATGTAATTCACAATAAATAAATTATAATGAGATGTTTTGATATGATTTCTCTGTCTTGCTCAGATGACTCGGCAGAGAAGATGGTACTCCACATTGCAGAGGAAACAGATGACGACTTGTTGCCCACCACACCTGCAACACACACCACCGAAGACCTGTTCACTATTATTCACAGGTTTGAACATGAACACACATACATCCAGTTCACATTTCAGACATACAGCACTGTAGTATTTACAGTGATATCACAGCATGCTTTTCCTCAAAAGGCTGTTAAAGGTTAAAAGGTGCATTACAGTCGTGTCTATACAACACAATTATCATCACTGCTGGCTTACTATAACCCCGAGCATGTGACAAAAGACACATTGTCTTGTTGAAAATGTGTAAGGCGGACGGAGCATAAGGTCCCCTAGCAACGGCTACATGTTTGATGGGTTAGTGCACGACCAGCAGCTTATTTTGTTCTTTTATTTCAGAATCACACACACACACACACACACACACACACACACACACACACAGAGAATCAAAAGAAAGCTAGTCTCTAAGCAACAAGTGTCCGTGCTTTTACTTTGCATGATGCTGAAAATAGCCTGAAAGGCAGAGAAAAGGTGAGGAGGGGAAATGAAATAAGGAGTTTTCAGGTGTTTTCATCTCTTACAAGAAAGAATGGAGTCCCTTCTGTAGTTACATGCTTTAGATTTTTTTTATTCTGTAAAAGCAGAGGTGTCCCTCTGAGTTTGACTCATGTGGTTTGAGGAGTAAATTTAAAATTATGAATTAAAATATCCACAAACGGAGAGGAATTGAAATGTGCTCCTTTATCTTCCCATTCTCCACCTTTGCTAATAATCTTCTCTTTTCACCTCATCCAGGTCCAAACGAAAGGTTCTAGGTCGTAAGGAGCCGACGGACTCCTTCGGCAGCCGCCAGAGCCTAGTGTCCCCGGTGAAGCACAGCACCAGCGGAAGCGACCTCCGAAATCTGACCTTAGGCAGTCAGAGGTCGAGCTCTCGCAACGAGAACTTCATGGCCCTGCTTCAGAAGAAAGGCAGCAAGTCTTCCAGCGGAGGAGCCAGAGTCTCCGCTATGGAGCTTCTCAAAAGCACAAACCCTCTGGCGCGGCGGGTCACAGAGTTTCCAACCACCATGTCAACCGGCGAGGGAGGAGATGCGGCATCCGGGAACAGCAAACCCAATGATCAATGAATGGATGTATTGTTAACGGATGTTCACCAGGTCCGTTTGGACAAAGCTACCAACCAATTCTCTAATGTGCCACCCACTGCAGATCGGATCTTCTGACTAACGTCCAACCGGATCGCTCCAACTACTGATTGACCATTTGCACTGTCCAATCAAATTGGAGCACATTTTTGGACAAAATGGTCCCTCCCAAGGTTGAAGCGCTGGTTCCCCGTCTAACCGATCCGTCTAGAAAAGTGAGAAATCTATATTTTCACTGAAAGGTGGGGATATGCTCAGTGTGGAGGCTGGATGGATAGATGGATGGGTGGGTCGACACTGGGAATAAAAGGATATACAGTGGATATCTTTTCTCCCAGCTCCTTCTGGATAAAGACAACAAGAGTCCCTGATGATGACAACGATCAGTGTACATGAATCACTAGGATACCACAGAGGATCAGTAATCAAATGAATCCAAGAAAAAAATGGAATAAAATACAGAAGATGTGAGACTTCCAAATGATTTGTCTACGATTCAGCCGAAACCCTCAAACCAGTAGCGCCACAGCACCGACACCTGTAGACCTACGTGAATGGAAGGGTAGATTATTCACGGTGTGTCGAGGCACCTTGGACACCATAACTCTGTCTTCTCTCTATGGTAAATGCACTATCATAGCATCCATCGGCAAGACCAATCGCAGGATTTACAAAGAGAAACCACAGGGGGGCTTTTTGCCACCAGAGACGAGGCATGAGCATGTCATAGATTTTGTTGCTCGTGCTATGAACACGAACGTGGACCTTGACAAAACATTCCACAGAAAGAAGCACTTTTCTTTTTCGTTTACATGGCGCAGTCGCTTTGCGTCGCTACATTTTTTTCTCGAGACACTCATCAATCATTATTTTTAACAGTCTTTCTTTTGATTTTCTTTTTTTGTAATAGTTTTTCCTACACATGCTAGATGGCCATATACTGTACATGTTTAATTGGACTATTCTGTACGTATCTTGTACAAAGATAAATGTAATGCATCTATCAACGAATATTGTTTGCGGACACAAAGACTGAAAACAGTGTACAGAGCAGCAAGCAGCTTGGACTACAAACAGCTCCCACAATGGAGGGAAAACACACTGAAACACACACACACATATGCCATGGAAGAGAAGCAGAACAGACAACTGTGTGTGTGTGTGTGTGTGTGTTCATACAAGTGTGTGTGCAGATGAAATCTTGCCTGTGGAGTTTCTGTACGGAGAGCATGAAGCAGGCCTGGTTATTAAACAGGGTTTCTATTCATTTTGGTCTCTGGTGACGGGACCAAAAGACTGTTAAAAACTACAAACAGACCAGAGGGGACCTAACAGTGTGTGTGTGTGTGTGTGTGTGTGTGTGTGTGTGTGTGCGTGTGTGTGTGTGTGTTTAGAAGGAAGTGCCAAGAACATAGTGTGAGAAAGAGCAGAAAGAGAGAGAGAGTGCATGTACGTGTGCCTGTTTATGTTTTTGACAATTTCGTGTCCTCACTACCTGTGCATATTTGGACCTGCACACATTTGTCTGTGTGTGTGTGTGTATGTGCATCATCACCACCTCCACTCCGACGCCCTCCTTTCTTGGGATTAGGATTAGAGAGAGCGAAGCGGCGCCGCCCCGACACCCCCCCACACATTCCGGAACCCGGTGGGATCCGTTCGGGGGAACCCAGAATCAAGAACAGGATTCCGGAACCCAGTGGATTACAGTCCAGAGGATTCCGGAATGAGTTTGGAATTCCGGAACGAGGAGTCTTGTGACATTAGAGCCCAAGGCCAGAACCGGGTCGCAGTGACTCCGCAGTCTCTCCGCATTGTCGCAGAGGGACTTTCGGTTTGTCTTGCCCTCCTTTCACGCTCGTTTTCACACCCTGTCTCTTTCCTCTCAGAGGTGCACCACCACCCTCCTCCTCCTTCTCCTTTTCACTCGTTCCTCTCCTCCTCCTTCCATCACTGCTGGAGCACACACTCCATCTGTCTCTTTGCGTAGAGCATCATCTCTCTCTTTCTGTAGGCAGATAGCACAGTAGCACACTCTCCTCTTTCCTCCCACCGTATACTGCAACCCCTCTGTTTTTACACGTAGCATCGCCTCGTTCTCTATCTCCCTGCCACTGCTCTCCTCCCTTTCTCTTTTAACCTTCTCTTCATCCTCTCCTCCCTCCTGTGACCCTCCCCCATTTTCCCCTCACCTTCCCCTGTCTCACCCATCTCTTTTCTCTCTCTTCATCCTCTCCACCTCTCTGCATTCAGTCTATGCATCTGAGCTCGGCAGACGACGCGACACCGGATGAATGTCAATGAATGACTGTTAAGAAAATAGATGCTGTGCTTAGTTTTAGAGTGCAAAAAACCCATCTTTCTATCAACGCTTATCTTCTGCCTTCTGTCTTTCTTGCTCTCTAAGTTTTTATACCTTTTCTTTACCTTCCTGTTGAGTATGGAACATGGATTTAACATGGATGAATGAATGGATAGGATCTGTGCGCAAACACGGAAACAGGGCGGGTTTGAATGTGTTTTTGCATAAAGGACCTTGCCTTTTGGACTGGGAACGAAACACCCTGTGGTCTTTGACCCCTGACCGACCCTCAGATCTGGATCGCTCTGTGGACGGTCTGAGAATTTGGGATTAGCAGTGGTTCAGCTCTAACACCTGACTTTTCCCCCACATGGGCGGCCGTGTGGAGGGAGGAGGGAACCTTCCATCTCTTGACTCCCAGTCGGCAAACTATCCCTCGGTGCTATTGAGTCAGAGCTCCCCCTAGTGGACGAAACAGGAGGAACCGCACGTCAAAACAGGAGAGTTTTAAAAAAAACAACTCCTTCACACACAACTCTCTTCCCTACAACAGTCCTTCAGGTATTCCATCATCCTGAAAAAAAAGATGAAGATTTTAAAAATGCATAAATTATCACCATTTATGATGACTAGTCAAGTGACGCTTGTTTTAAATATTTAGTGAATGAAAAAAGATAAATCTATAAAACTCTGTGTTTGTTTGCCTTGTATACTGAATTATGGGCGTGTTGATGCAGCGCCTACTGTGTTTTTTTTTTCTTTTTTTGGTTTAATTATTAATGTTTTTTAATTTCAGCTGCCTTGGTGGTACACACACTATCACAACCTTTGCTAAATCTAGCCAAAATAACAGTACAGTGTGTTTAGCCTGAATCTGAGCTGGAAATCTGGTGATACGTGCCTCAAGTGACCCTGATATCTTGAGTTATTAATGAGCAAATATTTGCCCGAATCTGGATGCATATACAGGTATGCAGAGTATGGCAGAGTAGTGATATTTTTCCCCCTTTAGAGCAATATCCCTCAGAGCAATCACATATCTGACAGCAGATAAGGGAAGTAGATCAAACAACTGCAAAAGTATTTGAACTAAACCCACAGATTATTGTTCAAAATATCGGAGAGAGATACGAGTACAGTGTTAGGAGAGCGAGGGTGTGCTGCTTCGGCACAGTAAGAGCAGGAACAGCTCCTTGTTGAAGGACTATGTGATGTGTTGACGTGCATCTTAAAAAGCTCAGCTGTCAGCGTACGTCGAGGATCAACAAACCACAGTGTTGTTTTACTTGTTCCTGTGTAGACACATGGAAGATGTCTTCAGCGTGGCACATTTGGTTCGACAGTCTTATAGTGACGTAAGAAGAGGTACAAACAAACAAAGAAACATGTGGGTATACTGGTAGAAAAGGATGCTATCCCTTTTGTAGGGATACAGATATTTAATATTGAGAAGGATGTGTAATGTTTTTATGAATATTGTAGGACCAGACGGTGGAAATAATCTCATTGGCTGGATTGATCCTCAGTGGGCGGAGCCAAAGAACCTGCCAGGACATTACTGCCAACTTGGTGCCATATTTTTGCTACTTTTTACATCTATTAACAACAAACGTACTGACAATGGGAACCAATCCCTAAGCTCTTCTAATACACAGCATGAGAAAACTCCTCACAGTAGCTCCTCCCATTGGGGATTCAACCAACCAATGAGAACATTTTAGCCTAAAGAGCAGCTCGGCCTCACAGAAATGTCTGTGGAACTAAGTTACCAATCTCTAAAATGTGTTAAAAATGACATTTCTATAAAGTGTAATAAGAGAGCTGACACGAGAAATACATTGAATATTTAATCCATTATCCCTTCTTTAGGAGGACAAGAAGGGCTGAGAGGAAGGAGGAGAAAATGAGTGTGGAGCAAAGGTTTGATTGTGCTGAATGTGGGGATTACCAGCACATATTCCATCATCTTTTCCTTCACCTCCTCTCTCCCTTCTCCTCAGCTGTCGCGTGACTCAGAGGAGTTATCATGTTAAAAGCTTTCCCCCCTCTCTCTCACTCTCTCGGTTTCTTCCCTGCAAAGTGATAAAAGGGAAGGGAAAGCAAGAAAGTACAGAGCGCTGCAATTCACCCGTTAATTAATTTGGTTTAATTTCACAGTCGGTCTCTGCAGATACAGAACAGGCAACCTTTTGCTAAGAGACATAAAGGGAAGAAGTAAAGTTGGAGACTTGGAGTTCAGGCAAGGATATCTCTCTGAGTTGATCTGAATCAGCTAAACAGAGCTGAGTTTATGTTATCTTGTTAAGTATAATGAATAGAACTACTAACATGAGACCGGATGCCAGACCAGCATAAACAAATCAAACATCCCATTAGACTTTAGACTCCAACACAAAGTGGACAACAAGTCATCCCATGTCCATTTGATTCATTCGGTTTCCAGCTTCATGTGAGAGGGAAAGAGGGTGAACGTGAGCGACAGAGGAAGAGTGATAATGGTTGCAGATTTGGGCCAAAGAGCATCTTGCATTTGTTTTGTGCGTGCCGGGATGGGTGGGGTTTACAGTGTTTGGACATTTGCTGATGAAACCCCACCCTCCTGACACTCCAAGCAAAGTAAAACAAACCCACTTTGAAGCCCAGTTTCGGGGCTGTACAGGCAGCTTATAGAGGCACAGAGATGATAATTAGACAGACGTAGAGAAAGAGAGACAGACAGAAATATTGGAATTATTCTATTTTTGTTATTCCCCATTGAAGAAGA